>JAFELO010001082.1:167510-222013 GCA_017140195.1 Eumaeus atala | reverse complement strand
GTTTCGGGCGGGAGTTGTGATTTGCTAGTTATAGTATAGCTAGTATAGTTATTTCCCGGCGCTACGACGTCAGGAACTACACGTAGATGTCAACGTTAATACGTATCAGAGTTTCTCAAATGTTTAAAGCAGTAATTTATTCCTGCAGGCTTAAAAAGTGTCTTTAGATGACATGATAGAACGGTATAATTGTACAATGTAATTGGAACGTTCCAGATCGCCATTTTTGTCGTTTATTTAAAATATTTGAATATCCCACTAATGATGCTATTATTGCGGTGTCTCTTCAAAAAAATGACAAGAAAAATTCATGAATTTTCATTGCTATATTTTGTCACCGGACTTTATGTGATTGAAATGATGTAACAAAGCCAAAAATAGATAAAGGAGAAGCAGGAGATGGGCAATGAATGGAGGTAGATCGTTAACTCCGGCATTCGTAAGAGCTTCAGGGACGGTCTCCTACATAATACTCTAGATGTTATAGCATGAAGAAGATTCCTCACACCAAAATATTCATCTTTTACAATCAGCACTAGAGCGATCTTCACACAACATTCACATATACCGTATTCACTCGCTACATCGATTCGTAGCAAACTCTATTCTCAAGCTTTCTATGACTTAAGACTTTAAATACACCTAAAGCAATCTGCAATACAGTAACATTATCATAATTTACTCTAAGAGCTATGAAGTCCCTTGTAAATACAAAATAATTTAATTAGGGAGACCTTCTTATGTGAACAATTGTATTTTTCCAGCTTCAAACTTGTATAGTACTAATGAGGATGATGAGAATTTGGGATCATTGAAGAATCTTCCGCTGTATGAGACAGAAGAACCTCAGGCCTTCAACGTGGATCACCCCTTCGTCTTCTACATCGTGGACACTCTAGATAATGTGGTGGTCGTGTCCGGGAAGGTCATGGATCCACAGGCTCCAGAAAATTGATAAATGAAGACTTAGTTGTGATAAACAAGTTCGGGTAAGAAACACATGAAGCGAAAGGGGCGATGGATATTCGGTTGGGATAGCTTTGTCACTGATAAATGATACTCGACACAATATGTTTAGTGATAAATGGCGATCAGTTTCTAGTAAAAAACGCACCTGTGTGATGTGTTAACTTCACAGCTGTCCGGGAGACCAGCACGTGTCGATCGTATGGGCACCCCAAAACAATCTCTTGAGGAGACAGAACAACGTATCACGGCGTCGCGGATCAGTCCGTACATGAGCCGCTATGTTTTTCTGGATCTCCCGGACAGCTGTGAAATTCTCCACATAGACAACGTCAAACTATCCGGCCATATCCCTAGTTTATGTGTTTTTTACCACTTGCTTGCAAAAAGTCTGGCTCACGTCGTGCACTTCGATATAGTTAGATGATCGATTGTCTCTTTATAACTTATGATTAAGTTTGTCAAATTGTTGTCCTTCAATATACATTTTAAAAAAAAATCTTTGTCTAACACCGTTTGAAACCAGAAGCATTTGATAAGGAAAAAGTACACGTAGTATTAGTTAGTATAGGTAAGTAGATAATTTATTTATTTGTAAATTTGTGATACGTTTATAATAAATTGTGTTTTAATAAAATACATTCTTTGTTGTTTCATTTAAGCTTATGTTAATATATCGCAGTACATACTTGAATTGCTCGAATAAGGAAGATTGCCTGCTAGAAGTGTAACATCTGAGCAATTTAAATTACATAAACCACATTTTGTCGCATTTTATGTGCGTGGTGCGCACATAGATATGCAGATAATTACTAAAATATACATTTTGCGTCCTAGTGACTCTTGATGGAAAAAATACAAACTTTACTTCCTACAAATATAACTGTATTTAATTACTTTATTAATAATAACAAATACCTTAATGTACCTACTGCTTGTGAAACTAAGAAAAACCTCTCCAATTTCTATGAAATAGAAGCTAAGCTCAAACCCAAACGTGGTAAAAACCAAAAATAGGGCCTACCTGAACCTTACACACCTTACATTTGTCTCTATGCATTTTAAAGATTTTCAATTATCTTTCACTTTAACAATACCGTGTCAAAGTTCTATTTGTGATCCTGTTTCAATGATGTTTCACAAGTCTTTTTTCACGTAACAGAACCGTAACCGAATTTCGTCGTCTAAGACTTATAGTCGTTTATACAATGCAGATGCTATTTAAAAGATGTGCAAAAGTTGAACATCTTTCCTTAATTTGTCAACCTTGTTTAAGTTGTTTTTACAAAGTGCATACTTTGACACTGGCACAACTTTTATATAAATTTAAAAGTTGTGTTGCTGTCAAAAAATGTTTTATAATTAACTTTTATATATTTTGAGACGTTTATTGTATACCTTGGTATATTTCGAAATTGATGGTACTTAGCGCTCTATACGTATTGAATTCAGAGTATACACATCATAATCGCACAGGACAGTTAAGTGCTCGACTCTAGCTACCGTCATTGTGATACGAGTGCACCACTCCCTGACGGCTCCTTTGTACCCTTAATAAAAGATATATTGTCCTGTACTTAAGAATTACTTTCTGTGTTAACTAGATTATAGCTATAGGATCGATGAATTGTTTTGACTAAACTTTACTTTCTTAGTTGAAACAAGTGGTGAACTTGTATAGTAATTTTCTGCTTCGTCGTTATCCCGTTTCTAGATCAGATGATATAGGGTCAGCTACTTACTGTAGGGTACTAGCAGCACCCCGTGGTTTCACTAATATAACTCATAAATTCAGTCGAATCGTGATGGCATATAACCTGTAGCCTTCCTCGATAGATGGGCTATATAACATTGAAAACGTTTTACAATAAGGTCTACCGACCTTATTCTAAAAATCTAATCTCAGGAACTACTGTTCCTGAGATTAGAGTATTCAAACAAACAAACTCTTCTGTTTAATTGTATTAGTATAGATTTGACACCTGTACAGTGAAATAACTTACACTACTACTAGGCTTCAGATTTTCAAAAATATTTGTCATATTTTTTTATTGTATAGAGAGGGGCAAACGAGAGATGGGACCAATTTCTGGCTACCATCGACACCCATATACATGTATGATGTATTACTTCCTCTTCCCAGCGAATGGGCCATGTTCATGGAGATAGTTAAATTAATATTCATGTCCTGGGGCTGTATCCTTATCATGATTTTGAGATGCTGTCAACATACTATTACAAGGAATTTCTATGCGCAAAGAATTTATTTGGTTGGTGTCTATGCCTTTTTTAATTTTTTTTATTAATCCTATGGTGGTTAATGTGATATTTAAATTAAATTTCCAAGGGGGGGAAGGTATGTTTGATTTTACCGAAGAAAGAGGTGGATTCCTGCATCCAAGGGTTGGTGGTAGCCATGTTTTCGAGTATACAATGTTTTCGAGTGTATGACTGAGTTTTGATCTTGTCCTATGTTCCGTATGCTTCTAAATTTAATATTTTTCCAATCGTTTCTTTAAAACTACAACCAATTAAACAAATTTGATCGTGGTGGGGTAAACACTTTTTTGAAGTACGCTGCGCTATATTTGTATAATGTACCCTTATAGATTCCACCTTCGAAGAGTCTGCGTACATAACGCTATCACTGCGTACATACCCCTTAGATGCAGGATTCCACGTCTGCCTTACTTTTAATACAAGTAACTTCTTTTTATTTCCAAAACGAAGTCTTTATACGAATAGTTTTTCTTTTCGCACTAATTAATTCTATAAATAATGTATGCATTTCGCCCTTCCTACATTTTTATTCAAATATAGTCCATAATAAATCGTTAACTGAGACATTAATAAAATAGCTGGCCTATTTAATTACGTTTGTAATATGTTTGTCAAACTAAAATAGGTGTCAAAGATAAAGGGTTCACTTTTCCGATCCCTGAAAAAAAGACAGGGGTCTTTAGACAAATACATGTTTTTTTTAAGTATAAAAGTAATTTCGAGAAGATAACAAGAATTAGTATACTCGCGAAGTGCTGATGTTGGCGTAGTTCTTAGCTTATATTTTATTATTTGATTTTTGAGTTTCGTACCCATAAGGTAAAAACAGAACCCAATTAGAAATCTTTTTTATTTATTTAACTCAAAGTCAAAGGAGACTCTGAGAATTTGATTCCGACTACGAGAATAATTTTTAATGGTTTTCTTTATAGAACAGGAGGGCAAACGAACAATCGGAGCCTTTTTTACGACTACCGACACCTATGAACATCCATGTAATTACTATACCGAAGCGTTGCCCTCCTCTCCCCAATGAGTCACCGGCTACCCACAAACCGCACGAAATTGACACCCTAGGTGTCACTTTATGGCGGTATCAAGTGAGCGAGCGGTACCCCAGTCGTGCTGGCCGAATTCCGTTGCATAGGAGAATGTAGTGTCATGCACTATGCATGGCGCTACCTCCACCTATGCTACTTGGCACTCTTTCTAAAAAAAATAATGCGATATTTAAATGAAATAAATGAAACGCCATCATTCCTTTTTGTATTGTTCTAGCTACCTCTAGGAATCTATTCCAAGAGAACATTTTTTTTCGGGACATTACTCTATTGTAATCCATCACAACACACTCACACATACACTTTTAGTTCGTTTTTTTTTCTTCGTTATCTATTTTATCTTTATTGACACCATTTGTAATGCCAGAGAGCCGACCCCCATATCATCTGGTATAGAAAAGGAATAAGACTAGAACGAAGGAAATAGCTTTGTTATAGTACAGTGCGACAAACGAGCAATCGGACCTTCAACGACTACCGACGACCTCCTTCTCAATCCCTGAATGGGAATGGGAGGCTTTCAACGACTACCGATGCTTATGAACGTCAGCATATTCATGCCGATGCGTTGACGTAATCCCCCCCCAATGGGCCACCGGTTACTCATAAACCACACGAAACGCGATACATTATATCTCTTGTCGCCCAACGTGCACTCATAATAATAACGTCGTCCTAGCCGATTTTCGGCCATGGCGGCCATCTTTATAGAGATGAGCCAACAGAGCAAACATATCATAGTGTACGTAATATAAGTAAATGTGTCTGTTTTGAATTGTATGTTTGTTAAGTGCACAATAAAGAGTATATCATACATTCATTCGTTCATTCACGAGTGTGTGCGCAGACATAAGTGCACTCTCTATTCCTTCATTCTCCTATTCCGATGGGACGGCAATCCGACACGACCGGGGTGGAATCAGGCGCAGGACCGACGGCTTAACGTGCTCTCCGAGGCACGTTGGTGTAACACCGCCAACTTCCTCATTTTGGACTGTTATTAGAAATTGAAAATCCCAAAGACACTCTGGTTCGACCCCGGGACTTGAGCCCGGGACCTCCCGACTGTGTTTGATCACGCTTACCACCACTTAGACCACGAGGCAGACGCACATATCAATCCGATGAAGCTGTATTGTGCTTCTCTTGGCTTTCAAGTCATAAGTCAGGTCCGAAGGAAAGACTTATATCATTAGGTCAGTAGTTTAATGTTCCTAACTCCGAAGTGCGTGGACTCCGTAACGGTACGTGATCCGCATAACAAACATATCATCTGGTAGTGTAAATCTATACTCATAATTGTACTTCTATCGCGGTCTATTTAATTATTCAACTAGTCCGACGTTTCAGAAGCTTTACAGCAACCATGGTCACGGTTGGACTCATTAGACTTCATACAGAGACATTAGAGAAACTTAAGACATCAATAAGGTCGTTACATCGAGTCGGTAATTTTCTTATTTACATTTCACAATATTTAGGTACGGGATCTGCATCTATAAAACACGATATAGATTTCCAACCTCAATTTCGTTTACTTCTCAAGTACATTTTGTACGTCGATTATTTATTCTTTTGTAGTATAGGGCGGTAACTAAGGGAAAAGAAAGAAATAAGGTGTCAGCACAACATGTGGGAGACGGTGAAGAGGAGAGAGAACGGATGCACAAAGTTACATAATAAGAATTGATCATAAGATAAACGTTTGAGCCACAAATTTCCTACAGACCATCATTGTTCGTGGATTGAATGTTTATTTTATAATATAGTATAGTAAAAATAAAATATCTTAAGGTTTTTGCATATAGGTTGATCTCGTTGATCGTTGTTGCATCATGGTTATCTATCATCATATATAACCTGTGTGATCTGTGCAAGAGCCCTGCCGAGAGGTTAAAAAGGGGAGGAAATAAGAATAGGAATAAGAATATTTATTTGCAAATACACGTAAAGTATGATCTTGAAAACAATTATGAAGTCACAGTGTATTGACCATTATTTGGCGTGCAACAAAAAAAAATATGAACTTTACTTATTTATTAGATAGTAATTTAAATAACAATAATATATAAATTTTTAACCATATCATAAGTAATAATTGTGAGGTGTAGCACGTGGTAGATCATTTATATATAAAAGGAACAAAATTGGACCTGAGGGACACCGATTTTATTGTAACTTAATGTGGATTGTTACTGTTTTGTATTGCCAACAATCTGAATTATTTGTGTACATTGCAACCTATTGTGTAAATAACTTCTGAACCAATCATTTGTGATTCCGCGAATTCCAAATCGTTCTAATTTTGAAAGAAGTATATCATGGCATACGTGATCGAAAGCCTTACTTATGTCAAAGAAAATAGCTGCCAAAGGTGTACGTTCATTCATGTCTTCTGTTATAGTTTTAACTAGAGTAAAACAAGTTTTTGTAGTAGAACTATTTTTACGGAATCTGAATTGTTTTTCCCATAGAATATCAAATTGCGTGATAAAATTATATAGCCTTGTATAGATAGCTTTTTCATAGATCATGGAAAACACTGTAATCAAGGGTATTGGTCTATCTTTGGACATTTCAGTTTTATCGCCTTTTTAAACATAGGTTTTACTACCGATACTTTCAACGGTCTACGAAATATAGGTTATATTTCGTAGAAGGATAAATTTAACAAGAAACTTACTGGATAGCAAATAAAGGTATCTATTTCCTTAACGATATCAGTTCTAATTGTATCATAACCAACAGACAGAGTTTCTTATGGACATTAAAAGTTTAAACACCTAATGTGGATTGGTTGGTGAGACAAAGATACTAGAGTTATTGTGTCGAATTTGTGTATAAGCCTTTGTTTGTATTGTGTGTTATGTTCTACTTGTCATTTCTACGTAGTATTTGTTAAATTCTTCTGCGATTTGTTGAGGATCAACAATTATTCGGGCGGAGTTTTCAACGGATTCTATGTTAGAATAACTCTTATTCACTGTCTCATTTTTAATCACCCTTTGTGTTGTTGACATTTATTTTGTCCACGTATAATCTGCGCTGTGTTTTAAATTTTTTGAGATGTATATATGCATTTCTTAAGAAGTTTGTTGTAACCATAAAATCGTTTCTTATTTTGAGCCTTATTTGCCGTTGATTTTAAATATTTGAAGTATAGTTGCCTTTTAATTGTGCTAGATTTTTTATTTCTTTCGTGAGTCGTATTAACTTTGACATTTTTCGTTTTACTTACATTTTCCTCTTCATCGCTTCTATCCACTTATTTCTTTGCTCTAACTCTCATTATGTTGTTGGAAATGAATAAAATTGCACTCCAATTATTTGATACACGAGGAGGTACACGATATTCAGGATGATCATAATTCGTAAAGTGTCCTTCCCCATTTTAATTAAAGAATCGAATCTACGCGTTATGAACATTGTACTAGTATAAAACTACTAGTGTAAAAATACAACTAGTTTAAAAATGAAACCTTAAAAATGACAAAATTTAGTTCCGGTCCCAGAAAAACTGATGACATTGCTTTCGGTATAAACAATGTTTTTGTTCATTCAAGACTAGTATCATAAGACGGCTTTTTCACCCGTTTACACGGATGAAAGAGTCGGGTTGTAATTAGTATTTTAAGTATCGCGTTACAACCCGTTAGATAACTACAAATTTTGTAACAAACGTGATAGTCTCAAGCAGTTAGTTTTGTTTTTTTTTTTTTAAAGAAATATGGGGTAATCGAGCAGGTAGGTAGTTACTACCGCCGCCTGTAGCCCTTTCCAAGACTAGGCGTCTTAAAGACGCAAGACTGTACCCAACTTGCAAGTTAAGGCAATAATAATCGATTTAAGAAGATGAATTCGTTGCAGGGAGAAAGGCTTATGTAGCTTGTTGTGTTTGAGCGAACACAAAAGCAATGCCGTTTTCATTTCTCTATAGCAAAGAAGAAGATGCGAATATTATTCGGAACTATCCGGATATATTTCGAAGTTTCAGATTGTTCAAAAGAAGAGAGTTTCCAAAGGGAAGACTTTAAGAAACACAGTACATAGATAATGAAACTATTTCGGAAACAAAAAAGGGGACGAAGTCATTTGCGTAATAATTTACTAGTAGTAATAGTTTATTGTCTGTCTCGTGATCGAGTGGTGTGTTCAACTCACAGTCGTGAGCCTGGGCTTCGTCCTGGGACGAGCTTGACTCAGTGTTATTGGGATCTTTAAATTTTTAATAACGGTCCGAGGTCGGAAAGTTGGTTGAGTGTTACGCCCCCCGTGCCTCGGAGACTACGTTAAGCCGTCGGTCCTGCGCTTGATTTCTTGCCGGCCGTCTCAGACTGCTGTCCCATTGGAATAGGACAATGACGGAAGAGGAAATTCACTTGTGCCTGCGCACAATCTTGTGCACCATATGTCCTGCACAGTTGGCTAGTCCCTGTAGAGATGGCCGCCGTTGCTGAAATTCAGCTAGAACGACCATATTTATTAATAAAATAATGGCCTATTGTCCATTGAGGACACCTACAGAAAGAAATAAAACCCGTCACAATTTTTTCCTGTTGCGATATTTTTTTTCTTATATTTTATGTTTTTTATGGTCTTTCCTTTTATGGGTCGTGAAAGGACATGGCTTTCGCAGCAAGTACCGTTCATACGGCGCGCTACTTAACGTACATCGGCTGTGGGCTGTGATACATCACTTTTTTATTTCACATTATTATTCCAATCATATAGTTTAACTTTTTCGGACCTGAACTGATGCTGTGGAAGCTAAGATAACCCAATACAGATTCACCGGATTGCTATGAGTGCTTCGGGCGTTGAGACTAGGTTTGGGGTCTATAGGAGGTCCTACCCCCCGCTCTCCCGCAGATGGAAGAGCTACATCCCGATATGAAAATGTCGACTATAGCTCATTTAACTATTACTATTATGGCCAGAGAGACCGCGGGACGCTCCATCCCCCGACGATCACGTTGGGGGCAACTCGCGCACGGTAGTTAAAATGGGAAGCCATTGAGCCTTCGGCGCTAGCACAATGAATCCTTCATGGGGAGCTTCACGAGGCAAGGGTCAATGGCAGAGGTAATATCAAAGGACTCGTTCGTGTATGAGTCAGCCATGTTTGAAATTTAAGACTTTTTTAAGGTCCTAAATGTATAATTTAGGACCTTAAAAATACTCAAAATTACAGCCATCTTACTAAACTTACTAATATTATAGACGGGAAAATATGGATGATTGTCCATGCATCAGTGGCACGATTGCGCAAACGTCCATACGTTTGCCATTCAATCGCCCCAAGACCACTGAACGAATTTAGATGAACCTTGGGATTGTTGTAGCCTAAACACTAGAATAATAGATACGTTATGGAGAAACTAAGTTTTGCACGTCGTTATGTCAATACGTAGGCGTAAGTGTAACCTACTTACTTATGGCATATATAGTTTCTACTTATTCATGCTGTGACTAATGACACACCCTGATTATAATTGCAATGGCTGAGTAATTCCAAATATAAGTTTTATTCTTTTGTTACTTTTTAATCTACTAGTGTAAAAGTCAAAAGTTAGAAGTTATGAGCGACTGCGACTGAGCGTGAGTCACGGCCCTTATATTCTCAGAGAAAGATTCTAGGAGTGATATTGAACATTTTGTAAATATTTTAATAAACATAAACCTAGACGAATATGGATGGACATACACATTTCTCTATATATTACCAAAGTCCGTGGCCTTTGATATTTAAATATAGTCTCAGGTGACAATAAAATATTGTTATGCCGACCATACAGTAAAAACCGGCTCAATAGGAAATACCAGAAACAACGTACTCTAAAGCTGGAACTTCTTGCAGCTAACTTCACTTAAATGAGTTATTAAAGCAGACTATACCTTATATGTATAGTGTTAAAATACATATTCAATTGAAGCAGTAAGTACAAAACATTATCAATTATTACGGGTCTTTTTGCGTTGACTCCAGTTGAGATTCGCTCTTGTAAAGAGCGCTTGATTACAATTTAAAGTTAAATTATCACAATGAAAGTCGCTATATGTATGTATATTTTTTGTTATAGTAGATAAATAAAGAATTCAATTATGTGTTGTTAAACTGCCAGGATATTTTTATTGAATTGATTAAGTAAAGTCTATATTAATATAAAACAACAGCAGTATGAGTCAGTTATAATATTTGTCTTCTAAAGTTCCATCACATTTATCTTGTTAAGTTTTATATTGAATTTACTACCTATTTTGTTTCTCTATGCCATAGAGGCAAGCAAATGTAGAAAAAATAGATTAAGTTTCTTAAAGCTCATAGCTATCTTATTATCTTGTCAGATTGAAATTCATAACGCCTAAAATAATATGCTAGCAATATATAATTTAATATTATGCGCGTTAGCAATGCGTTTATTGAAATATACAAATTTGAATTTTATTTTGAATTATTTTTTATTTTGAATAATGTGCATCCTTTTATATGGTTATATAAGATTATCACTAACTAGCCGCCTCGGTTTACCCCGTGAATAACGCGGCCCGTATTTCTACATTAAAACCTTCTCCGAGAATCGCGCGGGTGAAAAGCGTCTCAAAGTGTACTGAAAATAAATTCGTTCAATAGATTTCGCGAAAACTCCGTATTCTGTATAGTTCAGGTACTTTTTGTTAACATGCTTTTGGTGACTTTTTGTAATATTCATGTATAGTTAAGGCGGAAATAAAGACGATGGAGACCCATGAAGTGAGATCTTTTCGGAGAGTCTTTAAAGGGAGAAGGCATCAATAATACGATTTATTTTCAGAATTTGTGATGATTGATTGATGGTATGTGTAACTGTTAAGTTAGAGAGAGAGATAGAGAGAGAGAGAGAGAGAGAGAGAGAGAGAGGCGGGAGGGAGAGAGAGAGAGAGGCCACAGTTTTCTTATGCGGTGAGATCTGATGTGGGTTGGCAAACTGTCGTAAAGACGTTTCATTTTTTACCGGTTCCTTCGCGATATTTTTATTTACCGTGCATTTGAGATCAAAACCAGACCATTTGATCGCATTAGCCATCTCAACCAGGCCATTGCTCTCACATTAAATCACCAAAATCATAAGCCTATTATTGTCCACTGCTGGACATATGCCTCCAAAATTATGCTCAGCCGTACTTGACAATCTTGCCTATCTCGGCATTCCAAATAGCTGGAGGGCGTTACATTTTACGCTTGCAAAGAAATGGCCTCCATTCCAATTCCTTTGACTCTATGGATCCCGGGGCAGAAGTGACCAGCCACCTGGCACATTAGCTTCCTTCTTCCTTAGGCTAGGCCGCTGACTTTGGTTTCATGTCGGATCGCAACATTTCGGATGCGAACTACTAAAGAAACTCAAGAGTATAGGCTCGCTGAGGGAAATTGAATTGGCCACTATACCAGATCAGTCCCGCCAGCATCGTCCACGTCTAAGCTCTGTAAGTCATAAAAGGCCTAGAAAAACTTCGAGAGGAACTCCATTGAAGGCGATTTTGTATAATCATGGCATGTTATGATGGGTTTGGGAAAGTCCGAAGCCCGAAGGGACGCACTTGAAGTACTTACAATAGAAATCCTATTCATTAATAAACATGAATTTACAATTTCAGCATTTATTTTTATGTACTTGTGTATGATATGCGACTCGCAGCGTCTGAGAAAGAATTATCTATCTAATGCATTCTACACGGACGCATGGAACATACAGGGCATCACTCCGCTGAACAATCCCGATGACTCTAAAATATATTTCGACAGTAGAAACGATGAACAGAATCGAAACAGTTTTTCTAACGACAACAACCTGCACAATTCACAACCACATAAAGTCACCTCGGAACAGCGATTTAATGCCCCAAACGAACCAACTGAAGTGAAACTGCTGGGACCTGGAACAACAGAAGTTGAACAATTGAACAACATAACATTCGCCATAACAAACTTTGCCGTGAATCTGATGAAGGTGTGTAAATTGAAGAAATAGATAAGTTGGTAACAGTACAATCGAAAACACTCCATTTTCCTATCATCGTTTAATTGAATTAGTTATATTTAGTAACACAACTTTTGAACTTTACGCGGACTTCTGGCGATAATTCTATAAAAAGAGACCGTACATGAGTAGCAAGTAGGACAAGCCCGTTGAAGAGAAAACTTCGGTAAACGCGATTTATAAAATGAGCGATGGGAGCTCTTTGACTACTACCGCCACTCATAGACATCCGCCACGTTGTCATTCAATGCACTGTCCTCCTTTTCTTCTCCCCTCCAATGGGTTATGGTTCGCAACGTGTTGCTACTCAAACAAGGGCGAGTTCCTAATTTGTATTAGACACACTAAACAAAAAGTGCATAAGGAACTCAAAAAAATTGTAAACATAGTTTAAGACAAAACAATAAGTCAGAAACAAGCTACGTCTCATAGTTTTACTCTTACGATTCCAGAGGGAAATCTGAATGAATCAATCCGACGGATTCTCCGATCTCCCGAATATATCTAGAAAAATTCATCAACTCAGTCAGATCGTTCTATTGTTTGTGTATGTGTACAAACGCTGTCTTGTGTCACTATAATTTTATATATACCTATAAAAATGAATAGGAGGACATATAGAATAGAACAGAATTAATAAAATTTCTATTTACAGAGTGTGAGCGCATTACAGAAGGGTAACATAATAATATCGCCCACCTCAGTGACAACCGTGCTAGCTCTGTTACAACAGGGAACCAGCGGAGAGAGCCAAAGTCAGATCACGGAGGCACTGCAGCTGGCTCCTGAGATCACAGCGCCCACGTACAAGCGACTCACAACGGATATGCAAGTAAGGCCTATAAATATCCTAATTACGAATTTCTTATCCAAGGAAATGTTTTAGTGACTAATCTATCGCTAGGGAATCTTTAGTTATTTTTTTGTAGTATAAGGTGAAAACGACAAATAGAAGATTTTTTTTATTACTATGTTCATGTGTTGCCCTCCTACCCTCATCCAATGGGCCACCGGCTACTCACAAACCTCACGAAGCGCGACACCGGCGATGTCCCTTTACGGCGGTATCATGTGAGCGAGAGGTACCTCCGCGGTCGTGCCGACCCAATTCAGCAATGCACCATTGTATGTCTATCAGAGATAACGTAGGAGTCTAAGCCTATAATTATTTTATGTTATTATGTTGTGATCAATAAGCTCTTTTTCTTTCTTTCTTTCGAATGAAAAAAAATGAAAACGAATAAACAAAACAAACAATAAAATGTTTCCTCTTTATAATATTACTAGCAGGCCGCCCCGGCTTCGCACAGAATATAGCAACAAACAATTGATTTACAAAAATATAAAAATAAAAAATTTCAATTCCGGCCTCGTAAACATTACACGTAACAATGACAACAAATTCAACTTATGACAGAACAACGTCTCGGGCAGCTAGGTGTCAATAATTTCTGACATTCATGGTTATTTTTTTCATAATGATCGAAACGTTTTAGAAAATGTTATATACGTTCATCACTGATACTGCAGGACAATAAAGAATTTTTGAAATCGGTCCAGTACTTTCGAAGACTATACGATGCAAACAAACTAATAAACAATCAAGTTTTCCTCTTCATAATATTATTATTATAGACAGAAAAGAGTACGTTTTATCTATTCATAGAATTGCAAGCGTTTTTGCTTTTATTTCGCAGTGTTTATTTGATATCAAACGGCTTGACATTTTTAACCTTTGTCAAGAAATGATATGGTAAAGATTCATATTTGTTGTAAGTTCAAGTTTCTATAAATAAACTATGTACTGATCGAATATCCTAGATTGCTGTAGGCATAGGATTTTCAGATATTGTATTACTGGCTATCCACCCCGGATTTCCCGGGATCAATATATTCCCAAACTTGATAAGTTATGCGCGTAAACATTCCTCTGCCATGGGCATGAGTGAAAACTGCATGAAAATGTTCAGTAAATTTAGAGGTTTTCTCTAATACAATAGGGGGGCAAACGAAGAATCGGAGGCTTTTTACCACTACCGACGCCCATGAACATCCACATTATTACTGTGCCAATGCGTTGCTCTCCTTCCCAAATGGGCCACCGCCTACTAACAAACCGCACGAAATGCGACACTGAAGGAGTCACTTTACGGCGGTATTATGTAGTTCAGTGAGGAGGTAGTGTCATGCATTCTGCATGACACTCTCGTAACCTACGCAGCTTGACTCTACCTCTTCCTGAAAATCTACCGCATACAGGCAGACAGCTTTTGGGAAGTTTATTTTATAATAAGTACCGGCGATCTACCACGGCCTCACACATCACTAAATGTTATCACTAAATGTATACACTTAAAACCTTCCCCGGGAATACCTCTAACCATCAGTAAAAAACGCAATTTTTTCAGAAAATTTTGAGAAAATCGATCACATACAGACAGACAGGAATTCGCTTTATAATAAGTATTGTCAGATCGATCCTTGTTGCACTTGCTAATTTTTAAGTTAATGAGATGCATTCATGTTAGGAAAAAATATGTTGAAATATTATTAATATGCATAACCGTTATATACACGCGAACGTTTTAAGAATATAAACGGGCTAAAAGGCGTATGTTTTACAAGGAATCTGAGCATTTTTAAAAGCTACTACGTCCATAAAAATTCACACAACCAGAGATTTCGTAAATGCCTTCCTTGACGCAAGTTCGAATTTTACGCCTTTGTTATGTGAGCGTAAAATATCTCTGGCGGAGTTCGTGGATCCGATACAATGCTATGCGCTATTATATTCCCCTTCAACCATTTTATATATGAACAGCTGTAAGCGCGCGCAACGCATGCTTCTTTAGTACAAATTTCTAAGCAAAGGTAAAGTCAACCTATTACTAATATTTCATGGTATACGAAGGACAAATATACAAACAAAGATTAATTTGACATACTTTTATTTTTTTCTTTGATTATCTTACTAATGTTATAGACGTGAAAATGTGTAAGTATGGATGGATCTTTGTTACTCCTTCACGTAGAAACTCATTCTTCACGTATTAATGGATTGAAAATTGGCAACATAGGCTATACAAAGACGAATTTTTCTAATGGTCTCTGTTGTCCGTAATCCATGAAGACGTCTCGGGCAACAGCTAGTACATAGTAATTTTACAAATATAATTGCAGAAACGCGTCTCCCGCAACATCCTCACGGTTGCCAACAATTTGTACCTAGCCGAGGGATTCGACATAAACGAAGCGTTTAAAAGTACTGCCACCAAGAACTTTGGCAGTGAAGTGAGTCTCTTGAACACCGCTCAGCCTGCCCTAGCAGTGAGGCAGATAAACAAATGGGTGGCGTCCAAAACGAACAACAGAATCAATAACTTACTGACCGAAGGTAAGCACCATTTACTGTATAACCCTTATTGCTTTGGAATGAATAAAACAGATGAAGTCATATGGAATGGAGAAGTGTAAACACGAAACTATTTTTTTGACGGTGAAGAAGTGCGTGACAAGACGATGACGTGAGTTCTATAATTTGTGTTAACTTAAAAAGCTACTCAACGCGCCTAAAGAAGTTTTCACTTCAAAAAATGAGCGTGCCAACTCCGACACGCGGCTGGAAATTTCGAGAAAATTCTGAAGTGAACAATGAGATGCAAGGGCCGTATAAAAGCTATTCGCTAATGTTACATTCGATAGCTGTGTCACAGTTTTTTGACTCTCATATTATAATCACACCTCCTTGAACCGTTCTTGAGGAGACTACGATAAAATACAATAGTTTTATGGAGACTATGGATACATAACTTACATCTTGGCTCGATTACTCAATTGTTGTGTCCTTAGCTTTTTGCCTATAATTAACTACAACTTTCTACACTCAATTCCTTTTTCTTCTGTCTAATGACTCCGTGTTTAACTATAAATATGCTCTTTCTGATATTTAGTAGTAAAAGAAAGTCATTTGGTCACAATAGACACCATTAAAATCCGCAGTGAGTTCAACCTTTATCCCATCCCATCTGCTCAAAAACTGCACTAAGTGCGACATCATGGCTGACACTGTAAGGGTGTAACCTGTGAGCGTGGAAGTACCCACCTCCCCGGATGCACCAGCCCAATTCGATTGCAATGTAACGTGGAACTAATTCTTACTCTTAGCCTTCTTATTTCCTCAACTGAAATTCGGGCAAAACTTCAGTTGCCTCGAGTTTTTTATTTCTAAAATTTCAGATGCTGTCAACCCTAATACTCAGCTGGTAATAGTAAATGCTGTTTACTTCAAGGGTCTGTGGGAAACCAAATTCAAGCCAGATGCTACTAAGGATATGGAGTTCCACTTCAGCAACGGTTACAGGCAGTTTATTCCATTCATGCGTCAGTTGACCAACTTGAAGAATGGGGTGGACGAAGATTTACAATCATCTGTTGTAATTTTGCCATTCGAGGTAAATTAAATATATTGTTATTAGTTTTGTCTCGCGTCACGTAGATTCTTTTTTTTTTCACAGGAACCGTAAAATTATTCGTTATTCTAGATTTTAGCCCACAGGTGTTTTGGAAGTTACTGTACAAATTCACAGAGCGTATTCAGTACTCGATTCTGATTCCGAAAATATAAAAAATATGTCTCAAAATTATAATCGTACAAAACGAATTTGAATGACACATTATTCGTATATTACGTTACCTAGACCGAGCAGCCGCTGCTCCTACATATAGCTGACACGCCTGGGTCTTTGACTTTTGCGCGTGCGAGATTCTATCGGTTTCATGCGGTGTATATATTTTGAATTAATGACACTAAATTCGGTGATGTTTACTATGAAACATAAGTAATATTTACAGTTTGTTATTTAGCGTTTATTGGTTACCCAGGGCCGTTATCCAAAAAATATATAATCTCTTAAAATTGACGTTGTATATCTACGATGAGTTTTTGTGCGAACGAGTAGCAAATACAGGAAATTTCACATCACACAGTAGGGTTTATAGTCATTTACAGTCTTGTGGTTTTGTCTTTCGGAGGAAGAGAGGGCTATCATCCGTAATCATAACGGAATCGTAGGAATAAGAAAACAATGTTTCCAAAGAAGTGTTGCAAACTTTAGTCAGTACATCCAATAAATAAAATTTTCATGTTATAATTTTCGTAACCAAACCTCACCAAAATGGCTTGACTGATTAACAAGAAATTTTCCGTGTATTCGATAGGACTGCGAATAGGTTGTAAAGTATGTTACAGCTTTTTACTATAACATTTTTATGGAGTCGATTCAACTCGATTGAACCCCTTGAGCGCAGTATGATGTAAATCTCTTGTGAACATCTAGTTCCAACATCTGTTGCACTCATGTCGATGAAGCTGTATTGGGTTATCCTAGCTACCACAGCATAAATTCAGGACCGAATAAAAATGTACGGCGCGCGGAGATATCGACCCAACAGGGCGAGCGCGGGGAGGTGAATTAGGAACGGGGTACTTAAAATTCTCGCGAGGACTATATATAAACTGACCGTGTTGTGTAATTATTCATACTATAATGTCTCTATTAATTACACGAAGTGTTTATAAGCATGCGGTTGAGGAAAATAAAAAAAAACATTGCTAACTTGTTTAACTATGGACTTATTGTTCGTCGGTATAATACCGGTTCATGGGTTTGTTAGCAAAATAAACATACAATTTTGATTATGAATACGTCAGGCCACGTCACATGAACTCTACTGCTAAACGAAGTTTAATCTTCTCACAATTTTCCATCTATAGACACTATTTTTGTTTGTTTGGACGTTAGCATGTACAAATACAGTAATGAATTGCCGGGTTCGACTCCCGGGTAGGAGCGAAAAGTGTAATTGGGATTTTCAATTTCTAATAAAAGTCCGGAGTCAGAAGTTGGTGGTATACCCCCGTGTGTCGGAGGCCACGTTAAGTCTGCACCTTTAAGTCGGTATCGTGTAAGTGAGCAATAGGCACCTCCTCGGTGGTGCCGACCCAATTTGTAAGCAATGCAGCATGTTACTACATCTTATTTTAATGGATACACCATCATGTTGTATAAAGTTTGTGCGTGCATGAAAACCCCATTTGTTGAAGGAGAGCAACACATTAGCATAAACTGTGATAATGCGGGCGCGCAGCCACAACAAGACGCACACTGCCTGTTTGGCTCTATAATCATTCTTTCCATTCTTTACTAATTGTTATGGGATATTTTTTTCTATATTTGATAAACTTGCACAATCATAACGTATTCTTAGCTGAATTTTGGTTACGATGCCCATCTCCAAAAAGACCAGGCAACTGTGCAAGACATCGCGTTCATTATTAGAGCACAAGTGTGCACTCTCTATTTCTTTATCTTACATTTTTCATATCATATACCCTTACACTATTACACGAACGGAGAGATCAGGTGCAGTACTGACAACTGAAGCTACTTCGACGCACGGGGTTACAACGCCGCCGATATTCTGACTTCGTATGTAATTTTAAATACTAATAACTTTGGTTCGGTTTGACACGGGTCTCGAATCAGGGACCTCACGTTCTGCCGCTAAACATGCAACTACGAGACTGTTACGAAAGACATTCAAGCTCACGCAGTATCCTTGTATTTACATAACATGAAGTGGACAGAATCCAGCTTTCGATATAAGTGGACATTGGACGGATCGCTTCAAGGTCTTTTTACATTACTATGTGTAGGCCTCGCTGGAATGTCAAGCGTCTCCCCGTTCGCCTTTCACCTTCCCGCGATCGCCCTGTTGTGTCAATATGTCGGAGCACCCTACCTTTTTATTCGATACAGAACTGATGCTGTGGAATCCAAGATAATCCAATACAGCATTGTATTTGATTATCTTGGATTCCACAGCATTGTGCCTGGGGCGACGAGACTAGGTTTGAGGTCGAAAAGGTGTGTCCTTTCACTCTCCCGCGGATGAGAGAGATGCATCCTGAAATTGAGTGTTTTGTTTGTTATCATGGCCAGAGAGACTGCGGGATCCCCTCACACTCCAATTCTAACGTCGAGGGCAGCTCGCGCGCAGTAGCTAAATTGGCCTGACTTGAATGAATGGCTTATGGTGAGGACTATGACTTGTGGGGGTCCGTACCCCCTATCGACACCCGAGTGACTTTACTCCCTAAATGGTTTTTAGATCGACATAATGAATTCTACTCCAAGTAATGCTCCAAAACGATGTCGTTCTTTCAGAGAAACCAGTATTCTTTAATCATCATTCTGCCCGGCATGACGACGAGCGTGGTCAACGTCTTGCATTCATTGACTAACACCAAACTGGTGAATTATCACAATTTCGAGGAGAGTGAAGTGCGTCTGGATTTACCGAAGTTCACTCTCAAATCTGACACTGATTTGATTCCAGTGTTGAAGAAGGTGGGTTTCAATACAAAACAACTTATTGTATCGGTTTAAGAAATAACAGAAAGTTAATGGAAAAATGATGCTTTGCAGTCGAATGAGGTAGACACGACCTGGGAGGTGGCTCTTACTCAAATGACATCGTCGTTAACCGACATCCATGCTGTCACGATTCACTTATTTCAATTTTACAATTCTCTGTTCTTACAGCTAATCCAAGACGTACATAGAACGAATTTTTTAATAATTATAAATAATAGGTAATAATGTTAGGAAGTATCAACAATATGTTGATACTTCTTAACATCATTGTACAAAGCAGTAGGAGCGAGACATTTGTGAGTAGTAAAAGGGTAAAAAACAAACTTATCCTTGGAAACTAATAGAACAAACCTATTAATAACAGTACCAACGCACTTAGATATCTGCATAGAGGCAAAGTAGCGTAGTTCGCCTACCTCTGCAATGGGTCAGCGAAAACACGCCGCACGAAACCCGACAGTTCCCACCGTAGGTAGGCTTTTTACAGTATTAAATGTAATGTTATACCTTACCGACTCCTCTGAAATGGCTTTAACGGTTTTTACCAAATTTTATATGCTTTATTAATTATATATTCCGTGGTCCTTTTTATACGAACTTACGCCGCATCGGCACGCCCTGCCCGTGCGGCGCCGACCCAGTGCGGGGACTCTAAACTCGATTTCGGAGAAATCTATCCCAATAAAACCGCACGGAAGCCCTTAGCCGCCAGAACAGGGTCAATATTCAGTAGGTCTGAGAATTGGCTACTATATATTTTTCATACCCCTAAATGATTAGGGTTGTTCACCTAACCCTACAAAACAACGTTTGCCGGGACAGCTAGTGTAACATAAAAGCATTTGATTTCAGATGGGCATGTCCGGCATTTTCGACCCCCAAACTGACTTATCCGGGATTGGAACCTACCGCACCTACTCGCCTCGAATCAGCAGCGCCATCCACAGCGGGTTCATGTCAGTGGACGAGCAGGGCGTGTCCGCCTCCGCCGCGTCCTCCTTCGCAGGAGTCGCCCTGTCCTTCGACCCCACGAGTGTTCACCTGACCGTCAACAGGCCGTTTGTGGCTGTCCTGTGGGACACGCAGTTTGCGATCCCGCTGTTCATTGCCAGAATTGAAGACCCAAGGGTTTAAAAATGAATACAATTAAGGATAAAGATTTGTTTTATTCTTATCCAGTGTTGCGTCTCGAGAAGCGTATAATATGTTAAAACGTAAAGAAAATTTCAAGAGGTAGTGCCATGCTGCATCGCAGCGGAATGGGCCGAGCGGGGAGGTACCTCTCACTCAGATAGTACCATCCTAAAGTGACATCTTACTTTTTGGTCCAGGTATATTTTTGCGGCAGGCAACTAATTTAGACCACGTCAACCATTCAAGACAGGGGACGTACCTCACACGGCTTCGATGAAAAATAACAACTACACTATCGCGTTTTATGCGGTGTGTGAGAGTTTCCAGTGGCTCATTGAAGATGAAGGTAGTTGGAGAGCAACGCAGCTATGGGTTACGGATTTCATATTAAGCAATATGAACGGCCTATTGTCTTCTTCGCTAAAAAAAGATATAGGAGAAAAATTTTGATGATCAAGTATCAACCAATAGCAGCGTCGCGATAGGTCTCAACGTTTCAACATTATTCACTAGGTAACAGAAGGGCCCCTTTATTGAAAAAGTTTACTGACGAACTTCTTGATTGAGAAAGTTTACTGAAAGGTTCTGATTAAGAAAAAAGAAATACAGCGTTGGGTTTAATAATAATAAAAACACTTTACGCTGTACCAAATGTATTATTACAAAAAAAAAATGATCTTATTAACTAGCAACATGTACGACAATGTCTTACCGCTCCAAGCGGTCCCTTCCAGACAACCAATATTTGACAGAAACAAACAATTGTACATAAACAAGCCCGCACTTGGCACCAACGTTAATATTTAGAAAAATGGAATAGGTATATTTTAAATAAATTTAAATATATCTGATATAATAATGTAAATAATACATTCATTTACCTAATATATATACAAAAATAAAATAGACTCGAAATATACTGTGACTTTATAAGTGTATGTTAAAGTTTTTAAATCCCAACATGATATATGCTATATACATACATAATATATAAATCGTATTAACCACTTTATAGATAATACAAACAATTACGACAAAAATAGTAAATACAACAACGCGACCAATAGCAAAATATGAGAATATATTATCATTGATTGCAAGTACAGCACTGTCTTAGGCAAAGCTTTCCATAATTTGATGGCTGTCACACCGTATCTCCTATACGGTATCAGCCTTACTCAAGGAAAGTCGTTTTATGTACGGGTAAGGATAGAGACAATTTATTTGAAGAACGAAGAATAGGGGTGTTGTCGCTGAGGTAGAAAACTTTCCTTTTAAAAAGTATGAAGAAGAGCGTGGATTAAAGAGGACATGAAACAGGAGTGGAGTGTGTGGGAATTTCGACCCAATCTGATGGGAAGCCAGTTTCGTTTATTGCGATACTCATAAATATTGTCGCATTTCCGAACCCCAAAAATAAACCGGATACAGATATTTTGTAGTCGTTCGAGCTCAGAAAGAAGGTCCTCATTGAGGTCACAATAACACACATCTGGATAGTCTAAAATGGGCGGTAATATTGACGCTGCAAGAGAAACTTTTGTGGCAACTGGGAGACAATTACTGAGACGTTGGATGGAAGCTGCAGTACCAAGCGTTTTCTTTTGCAGGTCTTGGAGTTGTACACGCCACGACATATTTCGATCCAAGTGCACGCTTAAGCTTTTGCAGCTCTTGGAGTTGTACACGCCACGACATAGTTCGATCCAAGTGAACGCCTAAGCTTTTGCAGCTCTTGGAGTTGTACACGCCACGACATACTCGATCCAAGTGAACGCCTAAGCTTTTGCAGCTCTTGGAGTTGTACACGCCACGACATAGTTCGATCCAAGTGAACGCCTAAGCTTTTGCAGCTCTTGGAGTTGTACACGCCACGACATAGCTCGATCCAAGTGAACGGCTAAGCTTTTGACCGTTGCACTTACAAGTACTACCAGATCCCCCGACCGAAATATTCGGAATTCTCCTAGTCGGTTTTCCAAATACTACCTATAATTATAAATTTTGTCTTACCGAGATTTAGGAGCAGAGCCGTAGCATTTACTCCACTGTAGTATGCTGTCAAGATTGGTTTGTTTATTAATAGCATTTCAGAGATTTAACAGAGGAATACGTCTGTAAATCTGCAAATCGTCTGCATTCGTATGATAGGATGAAGAAATGTTTTGACAGATAGAATTTATAAACATAGAAAAGAGAAGCGGCGACAGTACGCTACCCTAAGGAATGACGGCACAAATATCATTCCAAGAGGAGAACACTCTATCCAATTTTTCCTGAATCATGCGTTCCGGTATGTTCTATAGAAACGGAAGGATAAAATAGGACGATATTCTGGAAAAGAGCGAACATTAGATTTTTTTGGCAATGGAATTAAACATGCGTCTTTCCATGAACTTGGAAATACACATGTAATAAGAGAAAAATGAGAATATGAGTGAGAACGGGAGCAGTGATCTCGATAATGTGGACTATCCTATCACGACCAATACAATCACACCCGACGACTTTCGAGAAGATGAATGTAAACGCTTTTTTAACACAGCAGACTGTCCGCTGATTAAAAGAGAAAGGAGTGAAATTTGGAATAGGTAATAAAGAAAGGAAACAAAGATTTGACATAACACATGTGAATCATAACTATGGGTGGAGCAGGAAACGTACATACTTAATGATCGTAAATATGAATTGGTGGGGATGCATATTTGAGAAGTCTCGTCTATTCCTAATCATGGGCTGGTCGCCTTTTTCGACTGAAGAGTGAATGTAGCGTAGCTGTGCATCCCTACTCATTGTATTGCAGCGGTTACGGATTATGTTATTGTTATACACGATTTTTTGCTTATCATGGCCCAAGTGTCCTCTGAGGGCCATGATGCTGGTGAATGTTTTATTTTAAACGAGCGCACCCGTGGCTTGGTTAAAATCTTAAAATTGGACTATTCGATTGCAAAAAGTATAAGTTTTCTCAAGCAAACCGTATCCAAAGCAACTGTCAGAGTCTGCCAATAATATTGAACTGTTACAAAAATGATTTTTATAAAGCGTTAAATTGAATAAATATTTTATTTTGTTATAACTACATATTTACTACTTTGTATAATAAAGGTTTTATTACTAAGACATGTTATTCAGGCTCAAAACTCGAGACAGTTCATTTTGTTGGAAGATGCAAAGTTGCAGCTCATATGTACGTATATATTGGCATGAATGTGTTGAAAGTGGCTTATGATAGATGAAGACAACTTAGAAGAAAAGATATAGGCTCGTCAGAATATTAAAGTGTAAATAATAGTAAATGTAAATGTAATGCTAAATGATTATGTTACATATCTTTGATCAACTTTCTCGGCCGCCTGGACTCCTTCGGCGCAGTGTTACTATTAGTTTCAGCTGGTTTATGGGCTTCAGTTAGAACATATATAGCTGCTGGAACGGGGATAGGTTTCAGATTGACCAATGAAGTAATTAACACTGTGGCATGATCCATCAGGAGCAATGACAACTATAGATCCATCTCTAGTCCAGAATTTTTCTTGGGAAAACTGGACTGGACTGGAAGTTTTCTTGGCCGCTGGCATGTCATGTCATCCTTTGTTGAGAACTTTTGATATATTGTTCTACCCAAACCTTTTCACTGAGGTTTCTTATGCCAAATATTGTCTCTTATGTGAGTGTTTTGGAATTTTACCAGTAAAAGCCGAGGAATATCACCCTTTACTACTCATATTTGGTGGCACCATTTTATGCTGAGAAGTTCAATATTTGGGACTTTGAGATGGTCCGACACTATTTTTATTAAAGTAGATGCAGTGTCCTCTAAATTTTCCTCCACAATCTTATGCACAAGCATTCTCCTGCCTCTTCTCATCTCCTCTTGGCCGTGAAGCTTAGCTAAAAGCTCAACTTGCGCTTGGTGGTTTTGAACAACTCACAAGATGAAAGATCTGAAGTTTTCAATTTCTGTAGTAATGCGTATAGTAGGTCATACTGCATCAGAAGATGCAGTCACCTTTTGTAAATCCCTGTGGAATTCATCCATGACCAACTTGAAAACTGTTGTCAAGTTGTCGAAAGTTATTTTGTACTGCTTCTATTCTTTATTTTTTTAGGTTATTTGAGGTGTTTTTATATGAAGATCAAACTGGCTCCAGAGTAAATAATTATTTCAAGATTGTACTTATTTTAGCCTTTATCATATGCTTTTATATATTTAATATAGTCATTTCATTAATACAAACGCAGAGCTAATAAGAATGTGTGTTGTGTGACACCTACTTTCGAAAGAGAAGTTTTCAAAAAGAAAGAAAAATTATGTAAAATTGTATTTATTAAAAAACATAGATAAATATATTACTATAACAATAAATATATTTTATTTATTTCGATTTCAATTATTTTACAATCAATAATTGTAACTATTACATGGAAACCTATGAATCGGTTTAATGGTGTTTTGTAATGTTTTGTAATTGTCTCCTTGTAAGATAAAGAGACAGGTAAAATAATGGTTTCCTTTTAGAGAGATACATTGAAGCATGTGATAAAACTTATCTCTTTCTCTTGATCATATTTATGATGGGATCATCGGCGAAAATCCTCAGTTCTCCTGAATAGAAGGTCTCAATTTCTTGCAAGGTCTTGTTCTCCGTTTCAGGGAGGAAGAAGTAGAGGTAGATGGTACCAACGAAGCTAAAGGCCGCGTAGGTTGCGAAGGTGCCAAATAATTTGATGCCTCGTTCTATGTCTAGGAAGGTTTTAGCGCCGATAAACGTGAATAGGTAGTTGGTGGCCGCGGCGAAGCCCTGGGCGGTGGCGCGGCTCCTGGAAAATATATTACCATTTTTTTACATGACATCGTCATCAGATCAAATTATGCCAAACTGTGATTATCGAGTAAAAGGGTAAGGAACTGTGAAACTGTGATTATCGAGTAAAAGGAAAGAAGAATAACGATACAGCTACGTAGCTATATCGTTATAATCAGCATTGATGACGATGGCGAAGAGTCTCCGTGATATCAGACAACCCGGGCACAATCTCGGCAAGACGATGGTCGTGGTGTGATAGTATCTTGTCTCTGCCCGATGTGTCGTATACTCATCGATGAAGCTGCTCTAGGACCTCCCGCCAGCATAGAGCACTCAAAAAGGCCTCCCAAAAAAGTGGAAAGTTTTTAGTAATTTCTAAAGTGTCCAATCATTTTGACGTTGGGAGACAGAGGCGGAACGAATGGCGACTTGCTTGTTCACGTATTTCTGTCCTAAAATGATATGCTATTGCGATAGAGAGTCGTACTTGGCCTTGATGTATACATAGCTATTGGCTACGGAATGCCATTGCGCAGTATAAATGGCCTATTGCTTCCTTGGATATAAAAAAATAGTTGAACGGTCAAGTAGCAGTACGTAGAAGTGTCGCGATAGGTCTCAATTTTATCTCAAATCTTGCATCGGTCTCGCTTTTTCATATCTTTACAAATGTAATTATCACTGACATAAATTAAGAAGACTCACCTAAACGGGAACACTTCACTCAGGTAGACCCAGGGTATACTGAACCCTGTGAATATCGTCAACAAGTAGAAAAACACAAGCGGCACTAGGCTCTTCTCAGCCGTGAAGGTGGAGGTATCATAAGAGTTGACGGAGTCAGGGACGTTGCCATTGGCGTATAGAGCCAGGAGCAGGCAGCATACGCCGGTGCTGAATAGAGCGGATATGGACAACTTGCGCTTGCCGAGGAGTTTTATTAAGCCAACGGTGACTATGCTGGTCGCGAATGTTATTACGCCGACCATTAACTGAAAAGAGATATTTTAAAGTTTTCTGAGAAATGCTATAAATGAAATAGAGATGTTTTAAGGTGTTGTAAGTAATGCTATCAATTAAGTAGAGACTTTTTAAAGTCTTGTAAGAAATGCTATCAATTAAGTAGTCTTAAAGCCTTTCGGGCTCAGTGCATGACATTCCCGTGGCCCATTGAAGGGCACACAACTGTATAGTCTCTATGCGGATGTTTATAAGTGTAAGTTACTAGAGGGTCCAAATGCTCGTAAAGTAAAAATGCAGAATCATGTGGACTGCCAACAGAAGTAAAGCCTTAAAACTATTTGTAGCGTATGTTGCTCGTCACGATGTTTGTTTACCCAAAAAATCCCTAACACGCCTCAAGGTTTTTTCATGTCATGTGACAAAATTATGACGCGAGTTTCATGAATTTAGTTCACCCAATACGCAGTTTTAGCGTTACGCATTTAGGCGTGACCTTACGTGTGACAATGACGCGAGTTTTCTTTTATACAATAAGGGGCAAACGAGCACTCGGAGCCGTTTTAAAACTACCGACACCTGTGAATGGGCCACCGGCTACTCTCAAACCACACGAAATACGACACTGAAGCTGTTACTTTACGGCGATATTGTTCTAGTTTCTAATTCCATGATTATTGGCCACCCAGTAATTGCTACGCGCCTAGAAAATTTTCACTTAAAAAAACTTACGACAATCTGCTTGCTATCCTGCGCCATGCCCATCGCCCCACACATGTTGGACATGTTGGGTCGCAGTGGAGTGAGGCCGCTCATCACGTAGAACAGGAAGTAAAGTACCACCAGCGTCATCGGTCTGAGGGTCTCTTTACTCAGCATCACATAGCGGAACTTGAGCAGGGCTCTGAAAATGACAAAGTAATATACAGGTAACGTCCATTTTAAGAGACTATTGTGGCTTGTAAGCGCATTCGAAAAAAGGATAGGCAGGCAGAGGGAAATGTGTGATAGGGGCAGAATAAAATCTCGTATAGGTCAAAAGTTATCGCCGGCCCAGGATGGATGCGAGTAGCAGGAGATCGGTCGTCTTTGCGTTCATTGAAGGAGGCCTACCGATAAGGGTTATTTAATAAAAAACAGGTTTTTTTGAGCGATAATGTCAGTTCTATTAAGTGTATTAAGAATCTAATATATTAGACCATGGATTTATAAAAACACCAAGATACACAGCTAGCGTCTCCAAACCGTCCGTATAAACGATGTGCACATGTCAAATTATGCACTTTCTAAAAAGAAATTAAAATAATGCGCGTATGGTCGACATGACAAATATGCAGATATATGCAGGACGCAGTAGAATGACAGTTCAGTATAAAATCGTGTATCTTGTATTTTTGTAAATTAGCATATTGGACCTATAAATTAACGAGTTTTGGATTTTATTCCTCAACCTATATTCTATTGTTCCGCTTCTTGTAAACATACGGAATTTCGGCGGTACTTTCCTCCGAAATTCCGTAATTAGTTTTCCTTAATGCACGGAAAGATACATAGACATACCTAAAAGTAAGGAAAATCCTTTAAGATTACTAAAGAGGTGTTGAATAACGACGTGAAGTGTAACACCTAATTATATTGGGGATTCCCCGCGCGGGCCGATTTGTGGATTCCGTGGATATTTGCTCAGCATTTCACACATTGAGCTTACGTGGAACGACTGCATCATACTATCGTGGCATTACGGATATGATGTATGACCAAATGAATAAATAACATTGAACCAGGTCTCCATTCTCAACAAATATGTAATGAGCTATGTCACTTGAAATAAGAATTTTCTGTAGAAACAAACTTGAAATTATTACCATGAATGAATGTTGGAACACTTAGTACAAGTACCCTCGTGCTGGTTGGAGCAGACACTGCCACTTGCAGTACACGTCTATCGCCGCAAGCTCTTCCTTCACGCACTCGGTTGAGGTCCAGCAGCGGAGAGCTCACAAGGGCTCAGAGGCATCAGAAGGGCTTCAAGGGTTCAAGTTAATGTGTTAAGTACCTCTTGAAGTAATTCATGCTGGCATGCTCGCACGCCTGGCTGTCAGCCCCCGTGCTGCTGCAGATGACACACTCCTGCAACTTCTTGCAGTACAGGTGGAGCTCCTCAAACTCTTCCTTCACACAGTCCGGCGAAGTCCAACCGCGCAGGCGACACAGGGATTTGAGTGCTTCCTTCTCGCGACCGTGTACTAGTAACCAGACTGGAGTTTCTGGCGCCTACGATAATTTATACTTTATAAACAAAAGGTTGGGAGCTAATAAAACTTTTATATAACCCTTAGAAGCCCTATTCATCTACTTAGTAAGACTCATATATTTACTAAACATATTTTTGTAATGGGACGAACGAGTAGTTTTTGCCTTTCGACACATAGTTTCATGTAGATGCTTTGCCCTTTTTCCTCCTCGCCTCCAATGGGCCATCGCTGCAAACGCATGAAACGAGAAAACATAATAGCCATGTTACGGCGGTGTCATGTGCGCGAGAGGTATCTCCCCGGTCGTGCCGGCCCAATTCGGCTGCAATTCTGCATAGTATCTTTATCGTTCCCTATCATACAGCTAACTAGAAATATAAAAGGGACCTCAGACGATAAACCCAATGATATTTGATGCTATTTTTAGAATGATATAAAACTTATATGTTTGAAAGCACACAAGGTACATATCTAACAGTTACCAGTATGACAAAAAGCATAGAAGCCAGAGGAGCTGCTAAGCACATAATGGCCGCCAACCTCCAGGTGACCAGTGTACCCAGGAAGTAGATGATGAAGATGCCAACGGATGCGAACATCTGCGTCAGAGTACATAGCGCCCCTCGTACTGACGGCTCACTGAAAAGGATGTTTAAAATATATGAGAAATATTTAAAAGGGTGACACGAATGTGCTTTATAATTGAACTACCGTTCCGTTCCCGGATTCCCCCGTGAACAAATTATATACTACAACCTTCCTCGGGAATCACGTTATCACTGGGGGAAAACGCTTCAAAATTCAATCGTATCTATCGTATTTTAGGGCCTAGATTATTCGACTGCCTCGTGATCTAGTGGTAAGCATGTTCAATCACAGTCGCGAGGTCGGTGAGTTCGACTCCCGGGTCAGTCCAAGGTATTGTTCTGACCTGGGAATATTCAATTTCTAATAGCAGTGCCAGGTCAGGAAGTTGGCAGTGTCACACCCCCGTGCCTCGGTGAACACGTTAAGCGTCTTCGGCCCTGCGCCTGATTTCTCTGCGGTCGTGCCCGACTGTCGTCCCATCGGAGGAATATCCATTAGGAGAAAGAGGGAACAGGGAGTGCACTTGTACCTGCGCACACACTAATGCAATATAATATATCCTGCGCAATAGGCTAGTCTCTATAGAGATAGCTGCCGTGGCTGAAGTACGGCTAGGACGACATTATTTTGGGGCCAGCCGTACTGAGTATCTGTGATACTGTGAAATTAAATCTAATTCCTGGATGTTACTTTATGTAAATATACTTAGACTCTCTGCTCTGGATTATATTGTGGTCGCAGAGTTTTTCACAATCCCGTACTTCTACAAACTGAATATCATTATCACTTAGGCCTTTTACCACCTTTGTTTATTCACACGTATGAAATGCTAGCGGGAAATTGTTACAAAGGCGGTCAAGCGGGACTCTGGGTCGGATTCCGGGTTCTGTACCAACGGGGGGATAGAGCTTGACAACTTACAAAATTGATGTTATGATATCATATAAAACCAGTAATTTTGTATCAGCAAACTACATATTTAAGTTTTTAACGGTTTTTTTTAGTGATAAGATTATAAGTTACCAATTTTTGGATGTATTTGTTATTTCTATTAACTGTCCATTTGCAAAATGTTCCAATTTGATGCAAAAAAGGCCTCATAGGTTTTGATCATCAAAATATGTAAATGAGTCAACGCAATCAAAAGATATACTTTTTGATTGCTTGACTCGGAAGTATGTATTCTTTTGTGATTCAGAGGATTTCAGAGCTAATATTTGACATGAATTCCAGCTTGTTACTTTTACGCATTACTTAGAGAAATGTCCTAATCGACCTATCCTAGTAGTATTAGGATTTTGAGGAACAGAGCGCTAGTAGTGTGAGTCGACGGTTTTCTTTGAGGCAAAAACTTGATAGAAGTTATCTTTCTTTATCTTATTTTCGTGGATTAAAATGTACATTTAAATGTTCCTTGACATTGCATACACTATGTCAATATATATCATTATGGGAACTGAATTGCTATGACACTGTTGCAGGCGCTGCATAAAATTGCATTCGTGATGCGAAATTGCCAATTTTGGCAAATGGAGATTTCTCAATTTTGGCAAATGGAAATTGCTCGATGTGCCCGAGGCCGATAAGTTTTATAATTTAAGGTTTATTGCCTTTTTGCAAACACTCTATAGCCATGTTAGCCTGCACAAACAAGGTTGGGCCAATAATGGTACAAACGGATCCGTCTTTGGTAAAGTAAACATTAGTAATGATTTGGATTTAGTATACTTGGCACTTCTATTCCGACTTTTTCGATCCGATATACACATAGACCATGTGTTGGGGATTTATTAAATATTGACAAAGGAGTTGTCAGACCATTTTTATAACTGCCGACGCCCATAAACACCAGTATAATAATTTCTCTTTCCTACGTCCTTCCAAGGGGCCACAGACTACTCAAAAACCGCAGGAAATCCGACAGCGCAGCTGTCACTCTACACCGGTATCATGTGAGCGAGAGGTACCTCCTCAGTCAAGCCAGCCCAATTCCGCTGCAATATATGATGCAACTACCTCTCACTAAACGATTTCCATATGCTTATTTTGAAGTAGCAGTTTCAAGTTGACATTTTGACGACAATCTTGATTGTAAAATCTTACCTAATTTCACCAACGTAAGCGTTAATAGGCGCCTCCATAATCCCAGTGCCGAAGCCCAGCAGTGCATTGGCCAGGAACAGCGAGGGTATATTCCACGAGTAGTACATGAGCGTCCATCCGACCAGATGCGGTATGTTCACCAGGAAACACGCCCTCTTCCGCCCGAAGTAGTCCACTATAGGACCGGAGAGAACGGCACCGAGCGGTTGAGTTAGATAGGATAGACTACCTGAAACAGATAATGCATTTAGATGAACAGGTACTTGGAAGTAATTAAGGATATGTTTCCAGGTCACTAGAGAAGTTTGCTTAGGTCTTGTTAAGATTCTCTTTGCACAATCGAATCACTCAGGAACAAACCTGCCGCGCACATATGTTATTTATTTTTTTCGAACCTTAATTTATGCTGTGGGAGCAAAAAGTAGCCCAATACAGCTTCATCGGATTGCTGTGTGTGCTCTTCGGGTGACCAAACTAGGTTTGAGGGCGAAAGAGGGACCAACCTCCCTCCCACAGATGGGTATAGTATTCTCAGTATAGCTATACCTCACAGGTGTGACAAGACAATGAAATAAAATAGCCACTAATATAAAATAACAACTAACCTAACAGGTGTGGCGGTATTATTTGAGCAAAGCGAATCGTGTTAAAAATATGTTCATTACAAAGACAGTCTCGTTCGATCCGCCCAATTAGCTTTTTTGTATATTTAATTTATGTGCATTAATTGCGCATATCTAATTTTACTCGTCAGTTGTGTTCTTATTCGAAGTGTGCTCCATTGGTTGCAATACTGACTGCATTTAAACGTTGAGGTCAGTTATCAGTAGAAGCACGCACTCTTTCCAGAAGGAAATTATTAACTGCCAATCGTGTGGATTATTTTAGAGGCTTGAAATTTTGATGGCGTTTAGAGCAAGCTGTACCCCGAACCTGACCATGAATCATATTCCAGCGGATTATGGTCGTAACTAAATGGGAGCCTTCTGTTCTGATGAAGTTCGGAACGTTCGTTTTGACTAAATTTTTGTGGGTCGAGCTTTGAGTACCCCTTCAGTAGTTGTTTCGATTTCATCACCATATTCATCTGTAACTTATCAGTTAAGAAATGACCAGTGCGTCACTTAGACGCTGTAAGTCCGAAGTCTCCTCTTAAAATACGCGACATAGTTCTAGGTACTATTAGGTATTTCCCGAGATAAAATCTTTTGATTGAAACAGGCTTTCTTCAAATTCTTTCCCTTACTGCTTTGACCATCTTTTTTCGTACGAACACTTCACGGATAGTCAGATTTGCGATTCTGTTCTCTTTAGCATCCCACTCCATTTTAATAATGCACAATATTGTACAATGTATTTGCGCAAATATGAGAAAACACGATGAACAATCGTATAAAAATTACAGATTCAAAATTCAAATGTGATATTTTCCATTTTTAAATAGTATTTATGGCCAGACTAAGTATATAATAATTTTTCTTCTTTATAATGTTATAAAGAGGAAGCATTTCATTGTTTGTTTTGGTTTATTTGCATTGAATAGGCTTCGACTCTAATGGAACGATTTGAAATATCATTTTGCCACTAGAGTCCTACATTATCTGTGATTAACATAGGTTATATAACATATCCTAAAAGGTCTTGATCATTAGGAAAACTTCGATGATGCCATAAAAGGTGTGAATATCAAAGTAAATATTTAAACATTGAAATTATTGCCAACTTGCTGTACTGATGCAAATTGTTCTGTCGTAAGAAGTGCACAATGAGTAGTGTCAAGTTGTGGATTTAGCCCTAGTTCACACGCGGCGGATATCGCGCGGATTAAAATCGTGCAATTGATCAGCCCCATACTTGAGCCACGCGGTATACTGATAACGGCTAGTAGGGATGTTATAGTAAAAAGATCAGCTGCACGGTTGCAATACGCGCGTATTCCGCGTTGTCTACACTAAGGACCGTTATACACTGGAATGGCAGCGGTGGCAGAGCGTGGCGAGCAGTTTCTGTGTCATATAATTTTAAACTTTGTCTTGATTACTATAATACGTAGTATCGCTTGAGAAACTTGAAAAGACCGTGTGGCTGCCCGCGGCGCGCGAGCACTTGCCTACTCCCTCGCAATACACTGAAACTGCTCGCCATTCCTGTGTATAACGGTCCTTAGTGTAGACAACGCGGAATTGTTTGAATCGTTCCTTAGGATTATACACACGAAGATGATGGTCGTGGAATTTAGAGTTCTGTCGCGATGCATTAATTTGCAAGTTGCGAGTTACTACAGTTTGCTGATTAAATATTTTCTATAAAGTTAAACCAAAACGCTATTGTTCCTTTTAGGTAAGTATGCATAGGTACAAAATTAATCAAAGTTTGATAAAATAGATATTGGCAAGTTATCTATTAAAATCAAACAATGATTTAAATGGATCAAACAAAAAAAACGTATTACATATTTGCGTAGTTCACTGCATATCTAACTAACTACATTTCTAAGGAATAGGCACGCGGTGAACTTTTGAAAAGTATTGTGTGATAAGGCGTGGGTGCACTAGGCAGAACTGCACGCGGCGGTGTGACGCGACGGTATGCGATTTGTGACACTAAAACTACAACTGTGCTACACTGCGCTGAACAATTGTTCGTCATCTTTAGGTGAATACGTATTTTAGTATCGATTTATTTATACAAAGATGAAACAATAATTATAATTATCGCGTCGCATTTATATACCGCACTATTATCATGAAGTGTGGTGGTCAATCGCTGCAGTATACCTCGCCGTGAGCGCATGGCACGTTTACAGCATTGGCTTCCTTGATATCGATGCATTTTTATGCAATAGATTTCAAATTGCAATTCGTTCCACGTGCGATACTGCTTTCGTGCATTTTCGCGAGCGACCGCTATCAGTGACGTCCTATCCCAATTTTAATATGTTGCTGTGTTTCGGAAGATCTGATTGTAGGAATACAGAAACGTGCAGGTTTTTCGAGGACCTGCGTGCTGTTTGGAGGAACGTTGCGTTGCCGACGGTGATGGCATTCCAATGTCAGCACAGGCGCATGTACAACTCCTGCAGTGTGCACAGGTCCCGACTCATAGTTAGCTGATGCGAGAAGGCGACTACGGTATTGAAGAGTAAGTCTTAGGGATGTTTGTAAAACACCCTACACGAAGTACGCGCTCGGTGGGACGTGAATTCGGTCTTAGCCACATGCGTGTTTGGAGAGTGTTCAAAGAAGATGGTCAGCATCCGTATTAATGCAATCTCGATCTCAGCACGCGCGTTGTAGATGAGACTGTAGAATTATGTTTTGCTATTTAAACATTTTATGAAAAAGTATATCTGTCATCTTTGACTGTTAGATGAGAGGTGTGGTCTGTATCGAAGAAATGTCACTCTTTTTTTTTTCGGTGTGGCTTGGACGACGGATTGATTTGATGCTGACGATATGTGCCTTCAGCAAATCATAATTAAATAGTGTCATTTTTTCCGTCGTGAACCTATATCTATATCTATATCAAATAACAATTATATTTCATAAAAAAAGGAGCTCTACTCCTTCTTTTTTCTTTTTCTTTCCCCTTTTTAAATTTGGATGTAAAATGAAGAGATAAGATATCAGTATGATCTTCAACTATTGTATTTGAGGATTGGAGGAACAATTATATATTAATAAATTATATATATTATATAGAAAGGACCATCCAAGTGGCAGCCGGAAGTGTCGGACAACTACCCAGATAAGATTTCATATTCTCACTTTTTGCTAACCTTTATTAAAAATTGTAGTGAGTCTATTGTTTGTTTCTGATACTATTTTAAGTTCATGATTGTGAATGTGGAGAGGCCAATGACTAAATAAATGTATATAAAAGTTTAACTAAACCTTATAGTCTCTCTAACCCTTTGTCGTAGAATCTTTTATAGGACATTTAACATAAACTGTAACAAGACCTGAGATGGCAGTGAGCACCTGTGCCACGCACTGTTCACAGAAGTACTCTTTCGTAAGAATAGGTATTTTCAATGCCCACAATGAACACATAAAATGGTCAGCTGTCAACGCCCATACTATAAGACCCAGTTCTATATCGCATATGCTCGAAACATTGTTCGTCTTTAAGAAATGTGTAGAATCAGGTGACGGGAACATTAAAACGGCATTTTCGCAAAGTAGATGTACGATTAACTAAATAAGTAGAAAAGCGAAATATTTAATCAACCAACAATCAGCTGATAGGACCACGAGAAAGTTCGTACCTGCTGTTGACGACACCAGCGCGCGCGTAGGCGTTTTCAAAGTCTCAAAAAAAGAACGGACTAGCAGGGGTAGAACACCTTTTTTTAAATTGAACTACTGTTCAATTGTTCAGTTTAAAGGTGTAAGTAATACAATAATTTTTGTTACACATTGTATAATTTAATTCATTCAGTAAAATATAACAGTTTGAAGTGGTCACGTAACGTGACACTTGTATATTGTCCTCGTCATGTTACGGTCATGTAATCTCACGGTCAAGACAAAAGAAAAACACTGTCACGAAACAACTGGTTACAATGGATACTTATTTATATGCAATGATAAGAGACATGCATTGGAAATAAAAATCATCACGGCACCTCGATGGCTAGTCAGTCCCCTAAGGGCCCGACATCACCTCCACGGTGGGGTTGATCTTCGTAAAAGAGGAGTACAAAGAGAAACCCGCTCAGTACAATTGGCTTCGCCTAAATGTCTAAGTTCACCCCAGGCTACTGAGCCCCACTTCCACGACTTTAACCATGGTTGGGGGCTATCAATAACTACCTACTCAATACTACTATGTTAAAATTGTTAGATTTTTTTGAAGTGAAATTTCTTTATAGACTCAGACCTCTTACGGTTTTTGTGTCACACTAGAGAGTTACGACGTGTAGACGATACTTGGCTGGCCCTTGAATGTTGTTCATAAACCGTTCACTTGCCCGTCAAAGTTTTACTTCTATTATGTATCCCCAATTTTACAGTGAGGACAAACCATAAAATAATAGTTAAAACCCATAAGAAGATGAAGATCAAAGTTAACCACAAAAACGCCAACCATAAATTAAGACACGAGCATATGCAACGTTTCGATGACGCCACGTCCTATCGTGCAAAGTTGAATGCCAGAACAAGGAAAGCAAATCCTACAATCAGACGGGTATGATACATAAGGGAGCGCTCTCTCTCACCCTCTCTCCCTCTCCCTCTCTCTCTCTCTCTCACTTATGATAAAGGAGCTGTCAGAGCTTCTTAATCACTACTGATGTCGTATATTCGTTGCATTCTTTTCCTCCTCTCCTCCGGTAGGCTACCGGCTACACAATCGGCTAGCAAAGAACACAAAACGCGACACGCGAATTGCTGTCACTTTACAGTGGTCCCATGTGAGTGGTACCTCACCGGTCGTGCCGTACAACGCAGCATAGTACCTTCATATATACAAATATCATTATTCCGATATGTAGAAAAAGTAGTGACTGCCAGGTTAAATACGCCTCATTATACTGTATTTTTATGAGGCCATACTTTGATGGTAAACAAAAAAGCCCACATTGATACTTGCTTATTTGGCACAAGGCGAATAAACGACATATTGTGTGCGGCAATAGACTCAGCTCATAACCCATTCACATCTAAAACTTTTTTTTATGACGCGCTGTAACGCATTTACGCGCCTTAACGCGGCACATTATAGTGCCGAACACCCATAAAAACCAGCGCGAGTGGCATTAGTGCCTTTTGTGAGCTGCCACGGAACTGCAAAGAGCTGGTCAGGCCCCTAAGGGACCGGCGCCTCATCCACGGAAGGATTAATCCGTACCAGAGGACAATCCCACCAACTTCCAAGGTGTCGGTGTTCACCCGAGGCCTACTGAGTCGCACCGCTATGGTAGGGATTCAACCATGTAGAGATGATTCACAACAAAACCTCAGATATCCACAGGTAATATAAAAATCAATTTATCTAATCCATAGTTATTATAAAACAAAGCCCCCAATAGCTGTATGTCACTATGTGATAGACTTTTCAAAATCTATCGAACGGATTTTCAAGCAGTTTTCACTAGTTAATGGAACGACTTTCGCGAAAGGTTTTATTGTGCAATTTGTTAGGTTAGGTATTCACGGGCCAAAGTGGAGAGGCAGTACACCCGGAGCAGGCGGAGACGCCCCCAGGACGTACACAGGGACGAAAGGCTGCGCAGGATCTTTGTGGAAAAGTTGAAGATTCTGGAGCTCGTAAGGGATCTCGAGAGGGTTCCCTGGGGCCGACCGTACAAGTGGGCGCGGAACAAGCTCCACGCCCCGTCGGCCCCCATCACGGAGTTGCTCCAGCCGGACCAACTGGGGAAGATCTAAGAAATCGGGGAATTGTTCCCCGACACACCCGTGGGCTTCATGCCCCCCCAGGATCGCTCGGCAGACGTCGGACGTGGAGGAGAATGTTCCGCCACCCGTCACGGAGGCTGAAATGGAGGCGGATGGTAAAAAGAGGGCACCGGGTCCAGACGGGGTGCACAAGAGTGTGCTGGCAATCTCTCTCGTGCACCTCGGTGATAGCCTCCGGGAAATTTTCGACCACTGTCTGCGGTCTGGTCAGTTCCCGGGGGCATGGAAGGAGGGTCGGCTCTACCTACTTCCAAAGGCAGGCGGCCAATGGACTCGGCGTCGTCGGTTCGTCCGGTGTTGCTGCTGAACGAGACCGGGAAAGCCTTAGAACGGATTGTGGCCTCCCGTCTCGTTCAGCATCTGGAAGAGGGCACGGGACCCGGACTGTCCGAGTCACAGTTCGGGTTCCGAGCACGCCGGTCGACGATCGATGCCCTCAAGCGCCTGCGGGCGGTGACGGGTGAGGCGGAACGCAGGGGGGAGGTGATGGTCGCGGTGTCGTTGGACATCGCGAACGCTTTCAATAGTCTCCCGCACAGTGTGATACGGGAGGCACTGAAATCTCGAGAACCGGTCGGGGTTTGTGGAGTGGCGGCGTGTCGGGCGCGGCGTTCCGCAGGGTTCTGTACTTGGACCAATCCTATGGGACGTCGGCTACGACTGGGTCCTGCGAGGCCGTCTCCTCCCCGGGATGACTGTCATCTGTTACGTGGATGACACCCTCGTGTTTGCCCGGGGAAAGACATACAAGGAGGCGGCTCGGCTGGCCGAGGTCGATCTAGGCCTCGTGATCGGCCGCATAGAGATGTTAGGGCTTCGGGTCAGACTAGACAAGACCGAAGCCCTTCTCTTCCGCGGGACCGCCCGCAGGGGGCCCCCACCGGGGGCCGCTCTGCAGATTGGAGAGGAGAGGTTCAGGTTGAGCCCCCACATCAAATATCTGGGGCTCATCCTTGACGGAGGGTGTACATTCGGCCCACACTTCGCTATGTTGGGACCGAAGGTCGTGACGGCGGCGAGTACGCTGGGCAGACTCCTCCCGAATCTTGAAGGACCCAGCGCCGCCTGCAGGCAGCTGTACTCCGGTGTCTGTCGGAGTATGGCGACGTACGGTGCTCCGGTTTGGGCGGATCGTCTCACTGTGAGGAATAAGGCCCATCTGCGCTCTGCGCAGAGGGTCATCGCAGTGAGGTCGATCCGGGGGTACCGTACGGTATCGTGGGCTGCAGCGACAGCCCTAGCCAGCGTTCCCTCGTGGGAACTCGTGGCGGATGTTCTTGCCGAGGGCTGCTCCTATGTCTCGGATAGGAGAGCTATCGGTCTGAACCCCACACATGACGAGATTGTACGGATTCGCCGGTTTGGCTATGTGGCGTTAATGCAGAGGTGGGGGGAGGACCTGGCGCGGCAGTCATACGGTAAAGAGATAACGACTGCCTTGCGCCCGGTTCTCAAGCGTCGGATGCGCCGTAGGCGCAAACCCCTCACGTTCCGTCTGACGCAGATGCTCACCGGGCACGGTTGCTTCGGTGAGTATCTGTGTGGGACAGCCCATAGGGAGCCGACGACTCGGTATCATGATTGTGTCGCGGCGGTGGACTCGGCCCAGCACACCATCGAGGTGTGCCCGAGATGGGCGGCGCTGAGTCACGATCTTGCATCGGTTGTCGGAGGGGACTTGTAAAAGTCAAGCATCATCGCGTCGCGATGCTCGGCAACGACGAGTCCTACCAGGCGATGGCTTCCTTCTGCGAGACCGTCATGTCCCAGAAGGCGTGCGGGTGAGAGAGACGACGAATGGGAGTGCGAAGGAGGCGCTATCTGCAGCGCCTTCAGTATTGCCCCTGTGTTTCACGTCGGGCCGGGATGGGAACCCGGTCCGCTCCATAAAGACACGGCGTCGTGGGGACTGTCATAGCGTAGCCGGACAGTCCCCGAGGAGGTGAAGTCTGGCCTTTTCGCCGAGGCCAGTCTGTCCCTGGAGAAGTCCTGTTACCTGCAGATCCGGTACCCTCCACCAGTAGCGGCTGAAAGTTCCCGTAGGGGTTCAGTCGGTATTGCTACCCAATGCCGAGTCCAACATAGGTCTGGGAGTCTACCCGGGCTCCGGGCTTCCAGGTATTATGCGTAAATGCATTCACCTTTGTCACCAAAAAAAAAGGGCCAAACTGGAGAGAGGCATCATCTAAAAACGAACTTACCAAACCAAGATGCCTGCACATCGTTGAGTGATAAACCTTCCTTCGCGTTGAGGAGTTCCGGCACCGATATTGTGGGAAACGATATGGCCATGCCCAGATCCAAGAGGAGGAGATACGACGACATCGAGGCTAGGACCTGAAACGAACATGCGAAAATTTGTAAGTATGGGTGGATGTTTGTCTTCAATCACGCCGAAACTATTCCACGGATTGTGATGAAAATTATCATTACTTTATCTTTAGTAATAGAATAACACATAGTTATAAAAATACTAACTTTTAAATAACTAATAAGTGACTACTTGCTGTAACCAGTTGACATTTACACAATAATATTGCATATTTTCCTGCACAAGGAGGAAGGACTACAGGTGTACATTTGACCAATATTTTATAATAACCAATTTATTCATAGTATATGTGCATTTTTATAGTATAGGGAGCAATCAAGGAATCAGGCTCCGGCCTTAAGACGACTAAGTGTACCATATTCAATTAATAATTAAAATATGAAATTACTTTTTCACAAATAATATATAACCATCAAAAAGCTTTACGAGGGCTCGTGAGTTTTTATATATAAATTTAAATTACTATGTCAAATGAAAAATAGTGTGGTATACCTTATGGAGAAACTTTCAGATAGTTTCCTTTTGTGGGGTGTATCATATATTGTTATTATTATTATTATTATTATCTGCCACAACGTCAAAAGCAAGGGACAAAGTTCGAAAGTAAAACCGTTTAATGAATTCTTGATGGAGTTTCCATCCCACTATCAAAGTAAAAAAAAATCAACAACAACAAACCAGTAAATTTCTTGGGCACATGTAGATTGTAGGTATATTGGCCAAAAATTTACCACCAAGTCGTTATTTAAATTAAACATTCTGTTTTAAGTTAATGTTTTTTATAACATTCCAATGGATCGGACTTTTAGTGACTACCGTTAGCGGACGCCCATTATCATCTGAACATAGACTATTGCCCTCCTTCAGCCGATCCCTCAATGAGCAACCAGCTACCCAGAAACAAATAAAGCAGACGCCCATTAGCATCCGAGAGTATAACAATATTCGTTGTTATCCTCTTTAATAGAATAAGGTGATCAAATACAATGATGACCTCCTGAGACAAGGCATATGGATGGTTTCAATGTTTCTTATTGTCGATTCATATATTTTTATAGTCTTCCAAGACTATTAGAGTAAGAATATTATTTACAATTACTTTGAATTTTGAATTTTCTTAGTGGCTTGAAGATAATTAGTGATACTTGGGTATAAGTCTCAGTTTCCGCATAGTGATATTTTCCATCCGGTGGCCCATTGCAGGGTGGAGAAATGGAAGACAACGCATTTATATGGCTACTATGCGGATGTTTATGGGCGTCGGTGGCTATCCCAAATAAATGTTTCTTCCCCTAAAACAGAAACTTTGCAAAATATAGACGGCACTCTAAACGGAAAGTATGTATTAAATTTATGTAATTCCCCACTACACAGTTTACATGCCTGACACGCCTGCGGTAGGTATCACTTGGTATATGGAATTTTCTTAACACAGCTCTATACATTTTTATACTTACAAACAAGGCAACTGTTTAACTAAGTAATCTCTTAAATAATAAAACTTCTTGTGACCGAATGCTGTTACGATCACAGCTATTGTACCATAAGATTTGGGAATTCCTAAATCGTATTTAACTACGAGGTAGTGTCATGCTGCGTCGCAGTCCAATTAAGATGGCACATCATGCGGCCAACACAATGCAATTCGTGTCCCCCCTTGCACTATAAAAATTAGTTAAAATTAGCTTTATGAACGATATAATTTTACATAATAACTGTTCTTATTGGATCTGCGAATGCATCTATTGGAGTGAAGGAGACAACTTTTTCGCTCTCGCGCTAGCAGGCTTCAACCCTTTCGGAACGCTACTGTGACATCACATAGAATGCATTATCGCGTGAAAAAAAAACAAAGAAAATGGTGGTTCAGTTATATTTGTGTCATAATTTTAAAAGTGCTCGATGAATAGATGGTACAATGAAAGTATCAAATCATTCAAACTTAAATCTTTATTGCAATCCTGAGTAAAAAAGTGTTACATTTTTAGATGATAAACATGATACCCTTGTTTTAGCACGTTGTCTAAACAAAGGACGTGAGACGAATAAGATAATATTTTTTGTTTGAACATTACACTTAAAAACATTATATTAGTGAATTAGAGTAATTAAAACAATGATAAGCTAATGACTACGTCAAGGCCGGTCAGTGTACTTTAAAATGTAGAACAAGCTATAAGTTTTTTCTAATTTGAAACACACTGATAAAAAACTGTTCAAGAAAGAGTTGAGCCTTTGAAGGGTCCCGTAGCAGCTAACAAAAACAATCGAATCAAATCGAAAACAAGAGAATTACAACATTCCGTACCTGATCTCATAAGGAGACACCCAACACGTTACTATTATTAATTTGTTATTACTCATATAACGCGTAGTTTTTATGTATACAAGAGAAATTAACACAATGGAACATTAAGAAACAACGTATTTCAGTGAAGATTGTCGATCAAACATATTGTCATCTGTGTAAATTATTTAACATTGATTCAATATTCCACATATAATAATATGAAAATGCTAATTCATAGCTCCGTACGACTTAACAGAAGCGGTTCCCGTACATATTTTAACGGAGGGATGTTGGCAAGCTCTGCAACTTATATCGCATATACAATGGGGAGATTTCCTAGGATTTCTCCGTGGAACCTGGCAGTTGGTTCCCTCTGTGTTTCCGAACCGATATCATCGTAGCTTCATCGAGAAATGAGCCTACGCTTATTTCGATCGGCAACACGCTGGCACAACTTCGGATTTTACGGGTGTCTATGGGCGGCGGTAATTACCTACACCAGCCCGTTTACCCCATATCCTATAAAAATCTTAACTTCTAGAGTTTAATTCTTTTGGTTTGGGTTTAAAATCTTTGGGGAATCAAAAGCCTCCCTAGGTCATCGAAATGCCCTGTTGCTGATAGATCCGGGGATATTCAGATAAAGGGTACATATTCGGTTTAGAGTAATAGTCTCAGACACCCCATCGGATACCACTCAGGATTCATCGCAGAGTTAATATATTTCCCCACGAAGAGGAACAAGTTCCCCTAGTGCCCTTATTACAAATGGCTCAAAGGGAATGGAAGGATAAATGGGCCCGCGGACACTCACAAACAGCACGAATCGAAAAAGCTTAGCTGTCATTTCACTGTATCATATGAGCTGGAGGCTGCGATGCTCTTCCAGTTGCAACGGATCATGGCATTATCTGTTACTATAACATTAAAATGTCGCCATTAACTATGCTTTTATCACAAATAAGGCAGTGGTTAATTAGCAGGAGATCCGTCGTCTTGGCGTTCATTAAAAGAGGCCTATGTCCAACAGTGGATCGATACGGACTTATAATGATGATGATGGAGGCAGTGGTGGTGGTGCGTTCGCTTGATTATGTCAAATAAAAAGTCGAATATCGCTAGGTCTGCTCGAACCGTTCTTGCTGGTACCAGATAACGGAAATATATTAGGGAAGAGAATTGAAAATATGAATAAAAATACTCCAAGCACGCCGCAGTTTCTTCTGCGTACTTAGCTTCCTGTGGTCAAAGCGAGATGGTCTACAGCCTTACGTGTACCTAACGTTTGTTCCAACTTCTACCCCAGCACTGCCTTACTACTTGTTACCAATCGCCTGGACTGTTACTAGCGGTAAGGCCGCCATTTTGTACATTATGTGATAGTATTAAAGTTTTTTTTTCGTACAAAATAAAGCGTTTTTATTTATTATTAAAATGACTATCAAACAATATTCTGTTTTTAAGATTCCGTAGCATAATGGTAAAAATGGGACCCTTATAGTTTTGGTATGTTCGTCTATCGCCACGAATGTCACGGACTCTGAGGTTAAGTATGATACTTGAAATTTGCAAGGTGTATTTTATGAATCGCTACATAGTGATATAGCATGATTTAGAAATATAATACAAACAAATTAATCGAGGGTAGCACTCCATATATGTGACTAAGGGATGAAAAAGAGGGCATAGTCGTATGGGGGTGTCACTAGATAGGTTTTCTAAATGGTATAGAGGTTTCTACAAAAGTTTTTATGTTCTGTGAAGTAAGTATTTACTCTTATTACTTTGTGAGACATTCTCTTCTAAAATTGTAACAAGTGGCCCGCCCTCTGACGATTAACTGGGTACTGTGCGAAATGGGAATATACTTGTGGGAAAGCAGGATTATAAAATCCAATAAAAATTATGTAGAAAATTGATTCAAACAAAATTGATTTGGTAGCTAACGGGCATGATATATTATATTAAAACCACAAACAATATTGGTATAGGATTTATCAAGTCCCACACATGTTTACTCTTAGGACATTGGAGAATCTCTGATATCGAAATTCTTCGCTGGACAACCGGTTTATTAGAAAATCTACTCGTAATAAACCGGTAGTAAAGCGAAAGCAACGTTCATGAGATTTCGACGCTTCTGATTAATGCCAGTTTAACCGGGAATATTTTAATTCATAAAGGGTTTCTCACTGTGAACGATATCTGGCTAACATCACCACGCTGTTGGTGATAAAGCCGCTTTACTACCATAAAGATAGCGCCTAAATAGAAAGATTTCGGCGATTCGCGTGGATGAGTGTTTCGTACACCTTATTTTATGGCGTAGACCCTGAGATGCTAGGCCATGAACTATGAGTCCACTAGGGGGCCCAGCAAGTTAATTAAGAATTTAAAGGATTGGTTAGTTAAGAATTTTCGAATTCATAAAATATTCTATGACATGTCAAATGTCAAATCGTTTAATGGCTTAATAAAAAATTTGAACAATATGTAAGCTGTTAAGCCAAAGTCATAGCTCACACTTGATTAATAGCATAGAGTGAGAAATGTGAATTGTGCAAGTTCGTCCTTAACACATTATCTAAGCCTAGACATTTGCCTCTCCATAATAAAGCAGGCTTAATACATTTTTAGAAAGAGGCCATGCTACATAGGAGGAGGTAGAGCCATGCATGGTGCATGACACTGCATCATCCTATGCAACGGAATTGAATTGGAAGATGCTGAAGTTGGCCCCTGCCATTACATTAGATTTGATGAAGCGCAAATCCTAACCTAATAAAAAACATCCAAATTTCAATAGAGAAGGTGGATGGTTCCCTCCCTCTACTTGGGACCCAGTGAAAAACATAATCAAATAAAAAGCTAAACATAACACTTCAATACAATATAAAATAGTAATTAATATAATAAGTACCGTTTGCGTTAATCGGAACAACTAAATAATTATCATTTTTCGGGTAGTTTTAATAATCACATCTCAGTATACCCATGACCATGGTTCTTGTAAAGCTTCTGAAACGTCGGGCTAATCAGATAAGTAATAAATCGCGATAAAATCCGTAAAAGTTGTTCTATTGTAATGAGTAACATTCGCGTAAACTTCAACTATCATTAAATTGTATATCCGCCATTTTGATTCTTGCGTTTTTGTCATTGTTAAATAAAACCATCGCTTGTAGCTTAACAAAACGGACACGAGAAAAGGTTATATCGGATATTCATACAATATACGAGGTAAAAGTCCACTGCAAAGAAGATTATATTATAATAATAAAATCAGTGAACTTATCACAACACGACAGTACTGTGCTAAATACCGTAAGGACTTGTGTTACACGTTTGTCGTAAGAACTTTGAGACCATAAGGATTTTGTTGATTTAATTGCAAAAGCAGATGAGTGCAATTGGTGATGAGTCAGTAATGTTCCAGTCATTACCGTGGAGGTACCGCTCATCTCATTAACAGATCTGCTATAGCATTCCGTGTGATTTGTGAATGCCCATTGGAACGGTGATCCATTGGAGGAGGAAGAGGGATAGAGGGCAACGCATCTGTAAATCTTTTATGGTGACCCAATCGCTCGTTTGCCTCAAGATTATGAAAAAAGATATATTGATGTCTATGGGCGTCGGTAGTCACCAAAAGACGCGGACTGCTCGAGAAAAAGGGAACAACTCGAGAAAACAGTTTGGTAAGAAAAGTATTGATTATCCAAGTAGAAAGCTTTCAGTGAACAAGCCATGTCTTAGTTGTAATCAGAAAATTCCCTAACTACTATTGAGAGATCTTTCTAAGACCATATAATAGATTCTTTAACCAGTGTATGAGCAATATATTACAAATGCGAAACATTATTTACGTTTGATTATCTTTCACGCCAAAACTAAAAACTACTAAATGGATTCGGATGTAATTTGGCATATGTGTAGATAAAAATATAGAGTAACATAAAAATACTCTTTATCCCGAAAGCAATGAATAATTTTGTTGGGATACATTTTAGGTGAGTGAAACAGTGGGATACAGCAGTCGCCCATAACCATTGAAATGAATTTTACAACATTAATATGTAACATAATGTGTTCGAATAAAAATGAAATCACGTGCAAACCACGCCTTTTCACCAATAAAAATTCGTAAACAGGTTTTTCTGCAATTTTAAACCATAGTAGCTATTTATACATTTTAATCCTTTTAAGTCTGTATGTGTGTGCAATCAGCCGCTGTGGCTTGCCTTTGTAGATTATGAAAAAGCTTTTGACTCTGTCGAAACTACGGCTGTTCTGGTTAATAATGCTTTCGAGAACGTCTTTAAGACCTAAAAGTGGGCCGAACGCAGCATTTTATTAACGGCGAGTACCTCTCACATCTTCGTTTCGGAGACGATATCAATGTGTTGGCCGAATCGTTGGAGAGCCTGCAGGAAATCTTGCACGGCCTGAATGTAAATAATAAATAATAATAATTCCTGTTGCCAATACGTCGGATGGATTCAACCGACGTATTGGCCAAGCTCTTGGACAAGACAACGGTCATGTTCAACGAACACGTTCCTTCTAGGCCCGAAAGCTATTGTCGATGTCGTAGACGTGTACGTCTACCTCGGGCAGCTATTGTAATTAGGTAGATGTAACTTCGATTAGGAAGCCGATAGAAGGATTCAGTTGGGTTGGGCAACATTCCGAAAGCTTCGTGACATTCTCGGGTCACCTACACCCCAGAGCTGACGACTATAAAGCAGACTAAAGTCTTCAACCAATGATTTCTCCCGTGATGACATATGGGGCCGAAACATGGACCTTTTTGTTTGGTTTCGATAGGTTTGTGAGAGTTCCGGTAGGTCCAAACCCCCTTCCTCATGGCAGCACGGTTCAAAAGTAGATTACCCCAGGCGGGCACCAACAACGCAAAAGCTGGATAATTTACTGGGAGCAAACAAAAGAAAAAGTCTAAGGCTCCCTCTGCTAGTCTAATTGTTAAATTTTGCAACATCACTCGACGCTGTCCACTACCACCTTAAGACAGCAAAACCGGCTTTATTCCTTTTGATGGAAACGCAGATATCTTCTCAGGTTGATTCATCTTACCTTACCTACACAGGGTATGAATTAGAACAATTATTTATACCGCGGGCTGGAGTATGTTTTCATGCGAAAATATGTATGCTATCGTCGTCTCTTCAACCTTGAATACAAGGATCTATCCATCGTTTGGCTGTGTGTAGGCAGCAATGAATACGCCCCCGTGTGCGTGCCTATACATAATGGAAATACCGAAATAGACCGATTCCTCGAGCACACAGAAATGGCTACAGATTCTGTGCTGACACAGGTTCCAACCGCAGAGATCGTGACACTTGGTGATTTTAATGCCCGTTACGCCAATTGGCTTTGTTCACGTACTCCCGATCATGTGGGAAGATCTTTTCATGACTTTGCTTTTGCATATGGTTTGACACAATTGATATCATCGCCCACGCGAATCCCAGACGTGGAAGACCATACTCCCACCCTGTTGGACCATCTGTTGACCTCTCATCCGGACAGTTGCATGATTTCCGTCAATTCTCATTCGATGTACCACTGCCTGATACGGAGTACAATGCCGATTAGACGTAGACCACGGCTGGATTTTGTAGGCTGTCGTCGCGGCTGGCACTATAATTCAGCAGATTTGGATGGGATTCGGTCATTCTTGGCATCCTACCCATGGGGGCGGATTTGCTTCTCGCTGGATAAACCTGACGCCGTTGCAGAGTCTGTGGCTAATATGGTGACTCAGGGACTGTAAATTCTCATTCCGCTCTCTGCGGACCGATTGGCGGCAATTTGCAACATTGGTTTGGATGAGCCTTTAAGCTGGCACTTCGCCATAAACTGGCATATTTCCAAGCCCATGTAGCAGCGGCGAGTTCACGGGACGAAAATACCAGAGTAAACTCTGTCTCTAGGTCCTTCAAAAAATTATTGCTAAATCAAATCCAGAGCACGTAAGCAAAGTTGGCGAAAGACTAGTTCGCCTTCCTTCAGCAACTCGTGCATTCTGGTCCCATACCAAGGCTGTTCTAAGAAATTTTGCTAAGCCATCCCTCCCATGTGGGCTGGGGCCCCGCAATATCAGCACGTTTCATTTGACTGAATACAACGTAGAGCGACTCGAATCGTTGGCTACTGTCGTTGGCTACTAAGTTATTTCCGGACAGCACGATACTATGGTCCTGCGAAAAGATGTCTGTTCGCTGTGCATCTTTTACCGTATTTTCCATGTTCTGAGAAACTGTTTGGCATAATACCAGCAGAAGAATTCCATCTTCGGACATTGTGACAGGACTCTAGTTTCCACGCCCATAACATTGATGTCCGTAAATACACAACAGTGTGGTTTAAACGCCACTTTTTACCACGCACAACTGTTCTGTAGAACCAGCAGTCTGCATCGGTATTTCCGATCCGATACCACCTAGAGGTCTTCAATAAAATATTTCCTATTCCTTAACGGCCGGCAACGCGTCGTTAAGACGCCTAGTCTTGCAGATGTCTATGGGCGGCGGTAGTCACGACCCACGTGCTCGTTTGCCCCCTACCTTATTATATATAAATAGAACATTAGGACCAATTTATGACAATGAAAAGTTGACCAAGGTCTTGTACGCGGTGACGCTAATGGTCAACAATTTTTTTTATTGTTTAAAGGGGCAATCGAGAAGTACTTTGTTTAAAGGGGCAATCGAGAAATACTTTGTTTAAAGGGGCAAACGAGAAGTACTAGTCTTTCGATGACTACAGACGCTCGTAAACCTGTCCTTTTTATAGAGTAGGGAGACAAACGAGCAGCTGAAGCATTTTCATGACAAATGATGCCCATAGACATCCGAATAAAATAATATTTATTTGTCAACTAGCCAACTACAGCTATTCACCTCAATCTGCCAATCAAAGAACGAAGATTTATTTATTTTCTTAAGAAACAATAATAATTGATTTCTTAAGTTTATGCGAATGTCACTCATTAAATTATTAAATAAACTGTTATAAAATCCGTAAAATTAGTTTTATTGTAAGAAGAATCGAAACGAACTTATTATTGTATGCATTGTCTACCTTTTGTCATCCCCTCTCATGGCCCACCGGCTACTCACTACTCACAAACGTCGCGAAACGCGACACCGAATTTCTCACCTTACGCCGAGCGAGCGTGATGTACCTCCTCAGTCGTTCCGGCCCAGTTCGGCTGCAATGCTTGCGACCTCTTACAATATAATTTACGGCAAACCATAAGTTACGTCAGGTTCTTCATTTTAATAAAATTTGATAAGGAGCCGATAAAAACAAAACTTCCTGCACTTATGTTTATTTAGACAAACTGACCTCTCTCGTATTTATTAATATTTGTTATTATATACAAAATTAAAGGCTTACTTACCTGAGAAGTGATCGATTTCAGCCGGCCGCTGCCTCTAATTTCACTTATTTGTAATTTATGCACCATTTTGTAAGCAAGTTTCAAATGTTTCGAACAAATAGCCACGATTTTATTCACTGAATAAGTCTCTAAAATAAATTTATAATCTCATTAAATATATTAATACTACACTACGTATTTCTATAATCACAGTTCGAATTAAAATAAGTTTGGAACATTTTTAAGATACGCGGGAGTTTTCTTTTTTTTTTAAATTCAATCGTAGCACACGCGTCTATTCCGTACAGCCAAATACTGTATAATGACGATCACAATTTAAAACGTTATTGTGTCTCTTATACGGATTTTATCGCGTTTCTTTAGATTTTCTTGTGGAATGAGACAGAATCACCGTCATGAACAAACATGTCAAAATCCTTGTGCTGTCCTGTTATATACTACTCAAAACAAAATAAGGGCCACTAGTTTATTTACATTTAAGTGCAATTTAGTAAACTGAAAGTAACTGACAAGTAGCATTATATTCATATTACGAACTCTTTGGTGTTTGAGCTCTTTAAGTATTGGCCATCATTTTAAGAAAAAAATAATTGAATGTTGTTCTTATGATTCTCGAGCGGCGAGCGATTTCCGGAGTCTTGCATTCACGAAATTGACTGTTTCGGTGGTTCCAACGTAATGGTTTGTAGTGGGATTAGTTTACACGGTAAAACCGAGCTCACCATTTTAAATTCGGGTACCGTGACTGCAGAACGTTACATCGAGTACGTCATCAGGCCTCAAGGATCACATTTACACAGCGAGTGGGGCCTGGATTCATCCTGATGCAAGATAATGCCCGTGCACACACAGCTCGATCAACACAAACTATCCTATTAGGGTCTCATATTGAGGTATTACCACGGCCAGCTAACAGTCCGGATTTAAATCCGATCGAGCGATTGTGGGACCAATTGAAACGAAGAGTTAGAGAGAATGAGCAGGGGGTCTATAACCAACAGCAGCTGATTGACGCTTTAGAAGATGCTTGGGAGAAATATGGTAATAATAAATAAATATATATATATCCTATTGTTTTTCTTTAATTATTACAAATATTCAATATATATATATATATATATATATATATATAATATATATATATATTTAAATAAATAAACAGATACATAAATAAGCTGAAAAGAAACCAAAAATAAGGAGCTGGAAATAAAACATTATTAGGACTGCTTCCCGGAAGCAGAAATTTCGTCACCGAACGAAAATTCTTTCTTGATCCTTCAAGTTTTTATATCCCGACGTTTCGATAACCTTTCGGCTGTCATGGTCACGGACAGACTGGAGATTTTAGTCCTCTGGTTGAGTATTTATATGCAGCAGAATCATTAACAATTAATTAGTCCAATTCATACAAAATCCACAATCGTTATAACGTCGTTGTAGAAATAATACCAGTCGTTTACGAAATCGAGCTACCTTCATAAAACCTGTTCCGACATTTGTTTTAATTTAACTCGAATACAGACATAGGTCGTTTAGAATCGTTTAAGATGACATTGAAAGCGTTCAAAGGAAGCCTCAGTTGATAAACATTCAATGGTTCGCTGTTCAAACATTCATGACCCAATGAGAAGAGGGGAATAAAGTAGGGCAAAGCATCGGCACGGTAATTGTATGGATGTTTATGGGCGACGGTAATCATAAAAGAAAGTTTATAAAACTGTAGAAAAAAATCATAGTCATTTAACGAGTTTACTTCATAGGTAACAATTTGAGGCACGCGGTAATGTGAAATTAGAGGGATAAAATTACGTGAAGCAGTAACCGCGGGGTGGTAACAGCAGCGTAACGTTCTGCCTCGCTTAGCAGGCTGGTGTGCTACATCTATTGCTCGCTCTTCACTTTAGAATCATATTCGTCCTTCTAGTTGCGTGTGAGTCCTTACTCTCACAGTTATTTCGAAATCTCCTAAATGTGCTAGTCACCTTTAGAAGACATATATTATACCGCAAAAAAGGACTATTTTTTCGAATCCCTTCCATAGAGACATTACTCTCATAAACCGCACCCCACATCTCACCGCGATACTGCCTCACGAATTTTATTAATCGGAGCGTACTAGTAATTTGAATTTTATTTCATTATATTAATTAGCCGTTAAGTTTGTATTTTGGATCTGGTTTTGGATGGTTGTTTGTTTATAAGTTTTTTTCATTTACATTATTTCTTGATATAAATCAAGTTGCAGGAAAAATTGTTAAATGTATGTGGTTTTTTTTATATTTTATTCTATTATTTTTAATTCATTAGATTTGTATAAATAATAGCAACGCTGTGGTTTAACTCGTGTAACATAGTAAAAATCCACGTTATAAACTTAACATCTCTTCTTCACCCCCTTGGAGTTTAATTTCCAAAAATTGTTTCTTAGTGCTCGCTTACAACATGAAAGGGGCCTCTGTACTAAGTTTTAGGTACAGTAGTTTCAGGTTTGCGTTGTATGTATGTATTTTAGCAGCATAATTATAATAATAAGATACGTATTATAGAATTAATATGCAAATAAAACATATTCTATGTCTGTCTAAAATAAAGGTTATTATCATCATAAATGACTTACATCTGAGTCAAATCAGTTTTTCATGCACTACGTCTGATGATTTTGTAACTGTTGCTGGTGATGATTCGATAAATGATTTACACGTTGAAATCGCACCCTTGGCTTCGAATATACATGCTACGTATCCTAAAAAAACGTTACATGCGTTATACGATTCCGTAACATACAACAGTGGCTCCCGATCTGCCTTCGTCGAAACTTGCACCTTTCCACTATTCTATTGAATAGTTTTTTTTTTAATTGTATGTTTGTTAAGTGTACAATAAAGAATATATCGTTTCATTTATATTTAATAATCATAGTGTTTCTTCTTCTATTCTTCTCCTGTCTTCCAGAACTGTTTCGAACTGTGTTTTGTGTTTTTGTTTCCCACTGGAAGAGTGTAAACTCTTTCTAGCGTCTTGTAATCTGAGTGATTGGAGTGGAAATCGAATTTTTTACATACATTTGGTAACAAGGGGTGGTCTTCATGCAAGTATGCCATACATTTCAAATATCAGGCAGGATCTTTATTGGAATATGCCATCAAAAAAGAAAAACTTTTATATGAGAAAAACTATTGATCCAGGAATCCTTGATTGCTACATAACGGACAGAGTAAACAAAAATGATATTGCACACATTAAATATTTACTTATTGAACTCGACAAGATGGAACATTTGGTCACAAAGAAGAAATTTATCAAGAAGAAAGATGATATTAAGATGAGTAAGGAAAATTGCAACAACAACAACATGTGAAAAGCTAAATAAGGGTACTCGTTTCCATTCAGAATAATCATGTTGGTTACAACCTAAAGTTGATGATGAAAAAGAAAAAAAACGAAGAGTCGTTAACAATTCTGAATAAGAATGCGAACTAAAACATGAAGATCAAAAGAACTAATAGTGCCGCCATTAATTAAAGTAATGTTAATAATTAATAATTAAATTGAAGTATTTGTTATATATGACTCTGGAGCTAATGTCTCCTTAATTAATTCCAAATTACTAGATTAACAATGAAAAATTAAGTGGTTCTGGTACCACTAATCTTAAAACAATTAATGGCGTTAAAAAGACAAATGGCATCATAACACTTGATGTAACCATTTTCAATGTTGAAAAGAGAGTGAATGTTTTCGTGATTGATTCGGAAAATTTTGACTGTGACTTTTTAATTGGCCTTGGCGTAATAAAAGACTTTTATTTAGTTCTAAATGAAAATTTTAAAATCACTCAGAAAGTTCCCAAACAAAATAGTGATGATATAGTTTGTAAGGAAACAAATAAACACTTATGGATATTTCTAAGGAAATACATCATAATTTAGTAAACTACAGTGAGGACAACAGTGAAAAAAAAAAACTTATAAAATTTGTATAAATCGTCTTGAGTATCAACAGCAAGCTGTAATAGATGAATTAATAAAAACAAATGAATATGTATTTGCGAAGGATAAATATGATATCGGGACAGTGAAAGATTATGAAGCACGCAATGATCTGTTAGTGGAGAAATATTGTTGTAAAAGACCATATCGGTGTACAATTGAAGACAAAAAGGAAATTGAAGATCAAGAAGCAAAATTATTAGAGAAAAACATAATTGAAGAGTCATACAGTCCCTTTGCAGCGATAGTTACTTAAGTAACTGTAAACATATAAAAGAGAGGAAAATAGAAAATCCAGACTGAGCATAGATTTTCGAGAACTGAATAAAATTCTATTAAACACTAGTCAATAAAGTCAGATGCAGGATAAATTTGAATTGGGTAGTCTAAAAGGTGAAAACATGCACACATTTTTGAACCTAGAGAGCC
>JAFELO010001082.1:97371-167500 GCA_017140195.1 Eumaeus atala | reverse complement strand
CCTTTGCAGCGATAGTTACTTAAGTAACTGTAAACATATAAAAGAGAGGAAAATAGAAAATCCAGACTGAGCATAGATTTTCGAGAACTGAATAAAATTGTGGTACCAGAATCGCAGCCATTTCCACTTATTGAGAACCTCATAATGAAAATAACATAAGTATGTACCACAAATATCTATAAAATTGAAACCACTACACAGACTTTTAAGAAAAGGTAAACCCTTTGAATGGACTATAGAATGTCAAGAATCATTCAATGAAATGAAAAAATATTATGTTCCCAACCAATACTGACCATCTCTAATCCAAACCTACATATCTACATATACACAGACGCCAGTATAATTGGCGTAGGCGCAGTTCTAAAATGGCCACAAGAAAACAATGAAGAAAAACCGGTAGCATACTTCTCAAAGAAACTGAATGAATTGCAAAAAAGGAAGAAGGCTATATATTTAGAATGCTTGGCAGTTAAAGAATGTGTAAAGCAACATATACTAATGGGTAAAAAAAAATTCAGATCATAAACCAATAGAAAACATGAATATAAAATACGCGAACAGATGAAGAGCTGTGAGATCTAACATTCTATTTATCACAGTATGATTTCCAAATTAAATATTCTTCTGGTAAATACAATGTTAAAGCTGATTGTCTTAGCAGAAATTCAGTCCCGGAGTCGGATGAAACCAAGAACGGTGAACATATTAAAACTAGATAATATTTTACAAGATCAAGAAAATGACGAAAACATACATTGCAGAAAAGAAATAATGTTTATTACAAAAAGGTTAAAGGAAAAAAAATTGATTATACTATCAGAAAAATTCAGTATTGAACTTATGGAAAACATCTACAGAAAAGTAGACCACATAGGAATGAAACAAATATTGCGAATAATTACTTCATTGTATACAGCAGAAAACATGACGAAAAACGTTAAAAGAATTTGTGATAGTTGTATAACATGCATGGAAAAAACTTTAGAGGAAGAAATTAATATGCGTTGATGTCACATTTGGGCCCAGCCACAAAACCTTTCGAGATATGCTCTATTGACACTATTGGAGGATTTGGTGGCACAAGATCAACTAAGAAGTATGTGCACCTGTTGTCAGAACACTTTAACCGGTATGCCTATATTTTAACATCTAGAACCCAAAATGTTAACGACTTCATCAAACTAGTTAGAAATTGTGGTGATACATGATATTGGAGTTATTCTCTCTGATCAATATCCTGGTATTAATTCTAGACAATTCAAAACATTCCTGAATGAGAAAAATGTTTCTATAACTTTTACCGCTGCCAAATCACCTTTCTCAAGGGATTAAACGAAAGGTTCTATTAAACACTAGTCAATAAAGTCAGATGCAGGATAAATTTGAATTGGGTAGTCTAAAAGGTGAAAACATGCACACATTTTTGAACCTAGAGAGCCACGTGAGACGAGCCTGGCAGACACGCACGGACGCACGCACTTGTGTTTTTTTTTTGTGTTGTGTAATCGTTCATAGTTTGCTTAGTTTATATTTATAAACTTACTGTACCTGCATACCTAAATGTTTTCAATATTATGTGAACAACTTACCTGCTATGAAAGTGTGGTACTACCTGCCACATTTATGCTGTCATATTTACCAAGTGGTCCCCTATCTCTGTAGATCATTATGTAACAATTATGTGTCTTTATTGAAATAAATTTGATGTGATTTGATTTTGGTTTCATATGTAAGTGCATAGCTTTTATTACTTTTGATAATTATTATTAATTGGTTATTGTATGTTCATAAATATCTCATATGTACTGAATCCGCTATAACTCGTTCCTTTTAAATTCTCATAACGTATCTGATAGATATCTCTTAAAGAGATGAGCTAATTCTAGCCTTAGAATTTCATTTCGATAATAATTTCTCATGTACACAAATCTTAAAACAAAAATAAAACACAACATACTCGTCGCTTATCGCAGGTATTCTGTGAGAGATATACCACCTGCACCGTGTCGGCCTCATATAGCTGCAATGCAGCTTTCTTCTCCAAATATTCACTCCATAAACTGTTCAAACTTACTGTGAACGTAAAGGAATGTACAGTATACATTTTATTGCCCTGCCTAACTGAGGCAACTGATAAAAAGGTGGTCAAGTTTGAGTTCCTTATTCTCCAATCGGGTTCAATCGGGGTAATGCGCCTAAAGAGGCATAACTTCAAGAACTTCAAGCAGGGGCGTACACACACAATAGACAATAGACAGTCAACAATCATAATAGTGGTATCGATAGATACATAATATACAGATGGGAGTTGTCTTCTCCCATCCAACGGGCCACCGACTACTCACAAACCGCTCGAAAAAGATATTTCTACTTTCTTCAAAGATTCCTTGCATTGAAAAAACTCAAGGGACACATTATTCAAGTTAGTTATAGCAGGTAGAAAGTCTTTACAATAATTATCTATTTGAACTGGACAAAACGTGTTTTCGTCCTGATTCTCTATCTTTACTTGTTATAAAACAAAATATCCAAAAGCTGTGTCTGTGTCATTGATTTTCTTAAGATCTACTGAGCTGATTTTCATGCGGTCTTAACACATGAGTAAATCAATTCCTGAGGAAGGCTTTTGTGTCTAACTTGTTCATTTGAGGTAATCCGTGAGTAACAGGGGCTGGCTCAGCCGGAGCATCGGCTTGTATGTTATAAATGTTATAATGCGATTTTTATATGTGTTTGTCACTTTTATATGTATAACGGATATGGATAAAATTCTACATTAATATGGATTACAATCTGTAATAATATGAAAATTATTTTCTACATTGAAAATTACAGGATTCGTTGAGATAGATTTTTTATATACAGCTAGTGTGAATTTTTATTCTAGCGTTTTTAGTTTAGCGTATGGCACACACATTTGCATTTTGAAAATTTCGTTACGTATCCCCGAAAATAAATTGTAAATATTACAGTTTAGTCGATAAACTTGTTCCGATAAAGTGACTAGTTTTTAGTTGTATTATGTAGAATGTATTTTACATACATAACAATTTTGGGTATGTATTGCAAACTGACGACTATTTGTACTTATTTAATTATTCATGGGGACAAACGAGTCATGTTACTCGATCAAGAAGGTTTTGGGCCGGCACGATCGAAGACGTACCTCTTTCCGCGTATGATACCGCCGTAAATTGACATCTTCCATGTTGCTTTTGGTGAGGTTTATGAGTAGCCGTGTCTCATCAGTGGGGAGGAGAAAAGGATGGGAACGCATCGGCATGACAATTATGTGGATGTCCATGTGCGTCGCTAGTCGTTGAAAGGCGATTTCTCGCTTGCCCCCCTATACATAACAGAAATGTGTTACGTCATGATGACATATGGAGGGCTATGCGATCATCTTAGATGATGGACCGTCGATGAACACATCCCAGCGGTATGCACCCAATGTGTCTTCAGCTCATTGCCTTCGGGGCCGTCCTGGATATTGTATGTATCTAGCACATTCATCAGCTGTCATCACACATACTATCGCATACCATAAATAGCGTTAAAATTAAAAATAAAAAAATACTCGTATTATATTAGAATTTGGAATCTGTAATTTTTATGCGATTGTTAATAAAACTGAGCAACATATAGAGTATAATTTGTTTTGAAAACTGGAACATCTGATGTTGAATGTTAAGGGAAAGGACTTTACAATTTTTTTTTCAAAATCGAAGAGTTTATCGAGCAAAGTCGCTGGTATAAAAATCTAAATAAATCTCAGCTCGTACTATAACAATCTCTTGATAGATGACAATCTCTCCATATACAAAGTACACCTCTACATATGTGTGACGGTGCACACACCGGTAGCAACGACTGTTAACGCTTGAAAATCCTTGATCATGAATCTAAGTTACGACACTGCCGCGAGTGCGTTCCTTCACCCGTCTGAGAGTAAAGGGAGGTACGGCCGCCTTTACTCTCAGGCAGGGCCCCCAGTCATGATCCTATCCTTGAGCCATTCATTCACTTCAGCACCCAGGCCCTGTAGCTATTGCGCGCGATCTGCCCTCGTAGTCAGAGTCGGGGGATGAGGGACCCCGCGGTACCTCTGGCCAAGATGAAAATAGTTAAATTTTCTATTATAAACATTCTCATATTTCACTACATATTGGGATGCATCTCTCCTATCTGCGGAAGGGTGTGGGGGTCGGAAACCTTTTCGACCCCAAACCTAGTCTCGTCACCCGACGAGCACTCACAGCAATCCGATGAAGAAGTTAGACTTCTCATCGCTTCCATAGCATAAGTTCAGGTTCAAAATAAATCTCCTAAGTGAATCCTTATTTCCCTCAGGGAGTAGATGTAAAATAGTGTTTGGCACATTGCACTGTGTTACAGCCGAATAGAAGTGCTATGACGCAATGCAACTGATTTGTGTCAGCATTACAGGGGATATATTGGATTGGGCCTATAGTGGAGGTAGGAGGAAGGGAAATGATGATGTCTGTCTGTGATCGATTCTTTTCCGAATCTACAAAACGGATTTTCACGGATGGATAGAGCCCGAGGTAGGTTTTAGTGTATAATTTGCTAATGTGAATAAAAATCCAGCCCTTGATATTCACGGCAAAACCAGGGCGGATTGGTAGTATAGAATAAAATAACTGGGTGACGCTACGCTACTAGCTGTTGAGGCGATCGTCGGAGCTGTCCGGACTAATATAGGTGTAATCGAGATGTGGGCGGGCGTGTCGCTTTTATGCTCGTCTTATTGGGGTCACTGTGATGTTATACAGCTAAAGTGTTCGTATGTTTGAATCCGCTTATATCAATAGCTACTACATGTAACTACCTGACTAATAAAAATAATTCTTTGAACAGCTAATTTTGAAAGTATAAGAGAATGATAATAACTTAACACACTGAAATACGAAAAATAACATACTTTAATAATTATAATTTTGAAAACATTTGTATGCTGATTGTCTTCTGCGAAGCATGCAGGACTTCGACAAATTGTTTAATATCCATGTTCTACAAATAAATATATTCCTATTTCTATTTTATTAATATTTCTGTGGGATAATAAGCTATTTATCAAGGAAAGCTATAGTCTGTATACCATAATGCTAAGCATAAAAAAGCAGCTGAGTATTCGGGTGTAACTTGAGGCGCTGATAGTGGCCGATAATGATCTAGGGAATCTCTATTTAGGTTTTCTCTGAGTTGTTTTTACAATAAGTCTACTTTTTCAGATTCTATCGCGGTTTATTTAATTATATAACCAGCCCGACGATCCAGAAGCTTTACAGCAATGGTCACGGGTGGTCCTGCCGATAAATTTCGTAGAAGTAATTTTACTGTAATGAGTGAAACTTGAGACATCAATAAGTTAATGCTTTTGTTTCATTTAATTTCAGTTACACTCAACGTGGGATTATCTAAGCAACACTTGTCATTTGTAACTATTTCTTTATTTTATATTAACTTAACTATTATTTAGTATAGTTTGATTTCTACTTTTATACTTACACTTTATATTATATATATTATACTATATTATATTATGACTATATTATAACTATGTCTGCCTCGTGGGCAATTGATAAACTTGATCAACCGTGAGGTGCCAGGTTCGAGGCCTGGGTCGGACCAAAGTGTAATTTGTGATCATTCAATTTGTAATAACTATCCGGAGGTACGATTTCATACTTTTATTATCCTAATTATTAACATTAATTACATTTATTTAACTAATACTAAGTGTCTGGAGAGTTTAAGAGTTGGCCTTCGGCTCCATACCTACTTTGTGTAATATAATCACAGCTATTCTGTTCTCTTTATGACGCCGCTCTTTTTGATATCGCAAAATATTGTACAATGTATTGGGGTCACAAGTGAGAACACAATGTACAACCGTATAAAAAAGACAGATTCCAAATTCAAAAGTAATATTTTTTTTTACATGTAACAGTATTCAAGTTAAGTATGTGGAAATCAATTTGTCAGCAGCTATTCTTATAAACTAGATTGATAAAAATGTTACATTTATTGCAATGTATTTGAATCAAACAATGTAGAGATTACACTGTAATATGCTCTTGTGGGTTAGATATGTGACAAGCAGGGACAAAGTCACCTTCGTAACTATAAAACACGTCCATGCTATGTGTTACGCAAATCTGTTACAAAATTATTTCTTTATACGTTTTTGTTTGCACTTTTTTTAAAACTGCTCCTAATCATCAGCATCATTATCAGCCCGTATCGGTCCACTGTTAGACATATGCCTCTCAATGAACGCCAAGACATCCGATCTCCTGCTTCTTGCATCCATCCTGGAACGGCCACTGCACGGAGATTGTCTTCCCACCGGGTGAACAGTCGACCAACACTTCGCTTTCCTAAACGCGGCCTCCTTTCCAGAACCTTACTGGCCCATCTGCCATGTGTTCTTCTGAGCGTTTGACCAGCCCATTGCCACTTCAGCGAGCTTACTCGTCGCGTGATATCGGATACCTTAGTTCTCTGCCTTATGGCTGTGTGGGGGCGGCCTAAATGCCCTCGCCCTCAATCCAAACCAAGGGTGACGTAAGCGTCGTCGAAGGGCACTAGTCTCTTAACAGCAAAGAGGTTTCAGCGAGCTGGTTGTTTGGTATCCCGTCTGCTTCATGGTGACAGTGAAATAGATGGGAGCACCGGACAGCCCTCGCGCCGAGTGATGGCGGTACCGTCAATCGGATCGGTGACAGGCAGCAGTGGCGCCGGTCCGGAACCTAATGTATGATTACCAATCCGCCTGCTCAGCTTGGCAAGTATGAGCATTAAACTCCAATGGACGACAACAGTAGAATTTGTAACTGCTCCTACAGTTTTGTATTTATCTGTACCTATATGTCTCCATTTGGTCTTTAATTCGCTATTGTAGTTTCTTTGCCAAAAGGGAAAGAGACGGCAAGTGAGGCAAAGTCGTGATTTAAGACAATCAAAATCTTATTGGCTATATCAGTTATCAACACTTATAAACAGACATATATGAAAACTGATTCAAATTGTTTCACTTTGTAGATACAAAGAAAACAGATGTTTCAATATAAATACAGAAATGAAAGACAGTGTTCAACACAATCTATTTGGAACGTATTTGTACCTAGAATACAACGTTAACAAATCTTTTGTCCGCCAATCATATTCATCTACACAGAGCAATGGATACATGACAATCTAAACGTCAATTTAGGGCAATGTCTGCTAGTTCGACTATTTTACTTTATGGCTTCCACCGGAAACTCACAAACCGTATGAAACGAGACAGCACGGCTGTCAGTATACGACAGCGTCAGGTGAGCGAGATGTCCCCTCCTCGTGCCGGTCCAATCTCTACCCCTTAGTTTGTTGTAAAATTCGTGAAACATTTTGACAGCCGATCAACTTTTGCGGGATGGCGGCCACGTGTGTGCACGACGCGCGAGGCATCTGCGCGGAGTCGCAGGACGGGTGCAGTCGCCGTTACTTCCTCGACCAGTGTGACATGTACGAGTTCAACTGCGACTCGGGGACGCGTGAGTTTTGTTGCCTTGAAGTGAACGAAGCACTCAGAGTAGATGTAATTGTGAAGACCGGCTGGCGTACAACTGCGCCACATGGCCAAGAACAGCATGATAATCATCAGCCGGACGACGTGTACTGCTCATAGACGTCACCCCTAGAGTGATATAGGTCACGCTCACGAGCCACGAGCAAACAGCGACTCCCCGCCATCTTAACCAAGTCGTCTGTCCACCGAGTAGGAGGCCGTCCAACACTCCATTTTCCGGTGCAGGTAGGCCGTGCATATTGCGTATATACACATGTAAAACAATTAAAAATATAAGCACTTCTTCCAGGTGGCCTACATTGCTTATTATACATATCAATAGAAGCAGGCACTCTTTCCATTAGGAAATTCTTCCCTACCAATGGTATGGATTGCTTTAGGGACGCAAAATCGTCATGGTATTTCGAGCAAATTGTACTCTCTTAAGCTGACCTTAAATCTTAATCCAACGGACTAAAGTCTGCACTGGGTGAAGGGTAGTCTTCGGCTCTGATCAAGACCAGAACGTTCGTTTTAATCGAGATTGTGTGGATAGAAATTTATGATCTGGTCCCGAGTATTGCTGCAAGGGCTTACGTTACTGTACATGATGTTAATAAGGGGCTAAATACCTTCTCAATAATGGGAAGAATATGTGTATAAAAGCCCACCAAACCATCGATGAAGTGGCGTAACGCCCACTTTGCACTCTGTCGACTAAATGGGATGCCTCCTTAGACCTTTAAACACAAATGCGATCATTTTGGTCGTTGTTTAACCGTAAAAAAATCTCATCCGTAAACAAACTATTTCTGTGACCTCCGTCCGCGTAACGCTTCAGTAGTTGTTTCGAGTTTTACCACCCTATTCATCTTATATTTATCAGTTAGGAAATGGCCAACATCTTATAGGCTGCAAGTCCTAAGCCACCTCTTAAAATACGTGACAGGTACTATCTTCATTTCCCGATAAAATCTTCTGCTTTCGGACAGGATTTCTCCGAATTCTTTCCCTTACTTACCAGTCTTTTCGTACGAATACTGCGTGGTAGGCCAAATATAGATCCGTCATAAACAAAGGAGGTCTCATTGTTCCTATTAATTTTGCCCTAGTTTTTCCAACTTCCCCCTCCCCCTAATGGGCCACCGCCTACTCACAAACTGCACGGAATGCCACACTTTACGGCGGTATCAAGTGAGCGGGAAATACCTCTCCGGTCGTGCCGTCCTAATTCCGTTGTATAGGAGGATGTAGTGTCATGCACCATGCATGGCACTACCTCATACTATGCAGCATGGCACTACCGCGTACAAAAATCACAGATTCCAAATGCAAATGTATTTCTTTTATATTTTTTGTCGTAACAGTGTTTAAGACCAGTCTTTTTTATTATATGCATTTCTATAATGATGATATGTAAATATATAACATTTCTTAAATAAATAAAGAATGTTAAAAATATTTCATTTGTCTAGTACCCAAAACACAAGTCCTTACGGTACTTAGTACAGGGCTAGAGCGTTATGTTGTGTGATAGCCTAGATATACTAAGGTCATGGTAGTGGCGCCCGATCTCTGCCTAGCCCATTAGGGGCGAGGGGCGAGGGGATGTGTTGTAGTTGCTCTTTTATTGTCCATCGTTAAGCCGTGAATATTAGGAATAGAATTGTTATTTTAAAAAGATTTTAGATTACATATGACTTGGCATTTACTTGTTGACACGTCCAAGCCAACGGCCAAGCCACATGAAATCTAAGTACATTAATAAAGGAATCGTACTAAGGAACCTCAGACTTGGCTTTGCTTTGCTAAGCGATATCATTATTCTTTATAGTGAAACAAGTCAATCCATCGAGATTTGACTAGCTTTTCTACAGAACGTTTCTGGTTTTATATTAACGTTTTAAATTTAAAGCTTCTATATCTTCTAGAAGTGTCTCAGATTTTTCATCATGAGTGTGTCAGTCAGTGAGTGCCAAAATCAAGTAAATTTGACTTGTTATAATTTTTACACGATGACTGCTTGCTTACTGAAAATTCAGGGTTTTACTTTCATCCACGACAACATCATAAGAGACAAACTGGCCTAAATTGCTTTGAGAAAAGGATGGTATGACTTTGCCGCTTTTTTACTTATGTCATGGCCGTGACCTGGTGGGCACTACCGAGCCCCTGAAATACACGATTTTATACTAAACTGGACACTCTAAAGGATCGGATCCGTGATTGTACTTATACATATTTCTTTGCAAAGGCAACCTTGTGCGTATGATTTTAAGTTGTTTTTACAGTGTACAATTTTACATTGCACACATTTCTTGTACGGAAAGTTTGAAACGATGACTGTGTATAAATTTTTTATAAATTAAAGATCACACTGTTTCCTTTACAGAATATACGGCAAAACTAAGCTACAAGTCAAACCCATGTAACGGCCAGCAAGACTTCATGTGTTGATTGTATGGCGATATTAAATATGTTTATTGTACTGATGTTTTAGTTAAAATTATCCTTTTTTTGCTTCGCGGGGAATGCATTTACGTACCGCCACCGGACCTGTGTGAAATCCGATGGGTGTGTGGGTCTCTTGAGCTAATGTTATAACACTTGATTTTTTATTTAGAATATTAAGTTTATTTTAGACTAATTTGAACGTTTACCGAAAGACCAATTAAATGAAATCTATTCGAAATAAAAAGTCTGTCAATTAAACCCATTAAATTTAATAGTGTTGTAGGCACTCCATAAACTATGGAGTATACGTATTAGAGAGCGTTTAGAAACCTGGAGAAGTGTCCAATTTCAACTTAATTAATAAATACTAGTTATTTTAGCTTAAGATACTTTTATGCCGTTATAACTTGTTCCGTTTTTATTTGTTTTTTGGATAGTTTAAAATAAAGATCGTGACATTGAATTCATGGAAGATGAACATCAATCACTAAGCAAACAATTTACTGCTTTTTTATGTCATTATGAGAGTCTAAATTGTGGTATACAATAATAGGCCTAGTCCGTGATTTCGTCTTTCAACGTAGTTCTCGTATTCATCCTTTGACCTCGATCACGTCTTCGTCCTTCGTCCTTGTTCTCGTCTTCGTCCTTTGACCTTGTTCTTGTCTTTGTCCTTCAACCTTTTTCTTGTCTTCGTCCTTCGACCTTGTTCTTGTCTTCGTCTTTCGATATTGTAATCGTCTTCGTCCTTCGACCTTATTCTCGTCTTCGTCCTTCAACCTTGTTTTGGACTTCGGACTTCGTCTCTGTTCCCTCAAATACTCGTGAACATGTTCATGAGTATATCTGACTACATTTACAAACGTTATATCAATCATATAAAAGTCATTTCTTTCCGGAATGGACAGTATTTTAATGATTTTTTTTTCACCATACTCTATGACCACGTCTTAGTAAGAGTAGTGCTGCATTTAATGCAGCATTGCAGTCTAATTGGGCCGGCACGATCGAGGAGGTGCCTCTTGCACATATGACAACGCCGTAAAGTGACAGCTATGCTGTCGAATTTCGTGCGGTTTGTGAGTAATCGATGGCCCAAGGGGGAACGGTACCCCTCCCATTGCTATCGCAGGCCTATACAAAATGCTGAATATGCTTTTTTTATAACACAAGCAATAAACAAATTAGCGATCAGAGTATTTTACTGACTACCGAGGCGCACAGACGTCCACAAATTTCCTATGCAGAAGTGTTGCCGTCCTTCCCTTTTCCACCCTTAATGGCCACTGGAAACTCCACGATATCTATAAATCCATAATAACAATTTAAACTTCAACCATAACTAATTTCGCTACCACTAAAATCCTATTAAAACGATTATGATGATTTTAATAGCATTCTGATAACAGTGTGCATAATCAAAAAAACAATTCGCGATCAAACATGCATGTTAGTTTAAAAATATATCTTTTAATATTGCCGCGGATTTCATTACAACATCTTGTCATTCAAGTGAGTTTATTATAAACATCTTGTATAAATGAGAAAATATGGATGGATGTAGGGAATTTTGTTTCTCAATCACGATCAATGAAGGGTTTTTGTTGAAATTGATAATGTATTTTATGTACCAAAATAACACTCGCTCTCTCCGTCGGTTTAGCTTCCCTGTTTTCTGAAGTGAGTGGTTACAGAATTTTTCAACTGGTCGGTGATTTGGTCTGCCCAAGGCATTGTGATTCGGCAAACTGACTCGGTAGCCTGTGGACACCAAGGAGTGATCGTAACGCATTTCACACTCGTTGACCCGGGTATCAAGGAGCGTCAGGGTCAGCCGGATCGTCCGACAAAACAGTCATTCTAACGCACTTAGTGTGATAAATCCACAGATATATATATATATATATATATATATATATATATATATACAAGTCAACCGCGAAAAAGATATAGTGATTAAACTGGTGACAAACCTTCAGGTCATCGGTGGCCTAACACGTCATACTACGCTGTTTTTGAAAACGGCTAGCAGTAATGTAATACGGCGATTTATAGAATCCCACTGCGACGTGTAGATAACGTGCAAACGAGTGACAGAGCGTCCAGCCGTCAATGGCCTTACACGTCATTGTTACCTTGTAAAAGATAATATATAATATGAAGAAAGCCGTTTTATCCTGATGTATGCCCTTACTCTCAGGACACACAATCACATACTGTGAGGTGTTGCCAAAATTACTAGCTTAACCAATAAGCCAAGCTTATAACTTAACATAACATTACCCCATATCCCTTACTTAGGGATAGGTAGAGAAAAGCGATAAAACTTAAATTATAATATACGGACAGCAAACGAACAATCGGGTAAATTTGGATGACTACCGATGCCCATAGACATCTATATAATTATTAAGCAGACATATTGCCCGCTGTTCGACTTGCCGTCCAATGTACCACCAGAAACTCACGCGTCGTAAGAAACGACACTGCACAATTGTCACTTTGCGCCGGTATAGTTTAAGGGAAAGATGCTTGCCCGGCCGTGCCAAAATGGGATGCAATTAGGCACGGCACTACCTCTTACTAATCTATGCTTATTGACATGTTAATACTAAATATATATTAAATTTATGCTCTGGAATAGCTTCCGAAATTTCCATATGATTATGTAAATAATTGTCAAATGGCGTCGACATGCGTCCACGACAACCAGAAGATATGCGGATGGTATTATACTTCTACCAAGCGCGAATTCCTGGACGAGTGTGACATGCTGGAGTTTAACTGCGAACAGTGCGTTAGTAAGTATCATCGCGAATATTACCTTAGCTTTGTAATTACTGGCGCTATTAGGCCGGCACAATTGAGGAAATACCTCTCGCTTACAACATACCACCCCAGTGACAGTATTGCGAGGTGCCGTTGGCTCATGAGACTTGGCTCCGGGACTAGTGAAATTTAAAGTATCAGTATTTTTAGGCTGCCCCTCTAACTATCGACACCAAGAAACATGTGTAAAATTGCTTTCTCTTCTATCTGTCTTTATGGGGAGTAAAGGCTACGAGCAAATATTCAGCATAACCATTTTGCTCATTTTTTGGTGTCTATCATTAACAAAAATTTTCGCTTGCAAAGTTCGAGTTATATTGAAGATGCAAATGTGTGCATGGTAGTAGCTTACTTTAAAGTGTCTACGGATGTCAATCGAGATCGGAAGCGTCAGAAGAATCCTGATGTTTCAAATTTCGCGGGTCACGGAAGCAAATATCACAAACATATTTTTTATACGACAGCAAGGTACACGTTTTCATTATGAACTGATGTTCAGAGTGAAATCGTGCATCTTATATTTATAATGTAAGTTCCATACGAAGTATTTCAAAATTATAGTGCCGAATAATCATTGGAATATCTGCGAGTGTCATCAGTGCAGCTATTGCTGAGGTGCCCTGGGCCTGACCAACTCGATCGATCGAGGTACCTCGACGGCTAGTTAGTGCCATACGGTTCAGACACCACTCCCATAGGGGGGTTATACGCCACCACAAGACAACCACGCCAACTTTGGGACAGTGCAATAGGGTGAGGTTCCCATTCTCGCTCCTTCTCCCTTGTGCAAAAGCGCCTCTACCTAAAGAGATCTTTAGTCTACCTTACAAGGGGTATAAAGAGCAGCCCCCTAGCTTCTTAAGGTTTCGACCGATGTGTTTCACAGATCACCCTAGGCTATTGACCCCAACAATCACGAAAGTGCGGGAAGTAACAAATATACTGAACTATCTTATGACTGCTCAATATAATACCATTTCCAGACTATGTGAGGACTGATTGCGATATTCAAGAGCCATCCTCCGTAACAACATCGTCTCCAGAGGTCCCATCGACATCAGAACCAACTACAGTATCCTTCCAAAACATGCTCGAGAAATTAGTATTGGTAGATAAAAAAAAGACAAAGGAACCAAGGATGGAAACGAAGAAAAAACATAAGAAAACATGCGACACTTGCATGAATTTCTGGTTGACAACAGCAAAAGGCGAGACGCGAGACTTTCAGAGAATATTAAATGATAATAAACGGCTACGTCAAAGAGGAAGAGGCATGGCATTTAAGTATCCACTAAGACCGTAGTGTTAAAAATTAAGCAAAACATATTAACATAGTCCTATCCGAAGAACAGGGCTTGTATTACGTACCGTTTTTTATATTTATGAAAAATTTCTCAAATCTTATGGATTCTGAATATTTTGGACATATCATATGAATACTACATTGGATTGATTGGATACATACACTAGATGATGTAACAGTAAAGAGTTTGTGGCTGCAAGTGGGATTTTTTTTTTCATAATCCCTTTTTCAATTTACTCCCAGCAAAGAACGCGGGAGACGGCTATTTTATGTCAAAGTAAAATTTCGATTTATTTGAATACCCTGAAAATGAGTATACTCATGGTTAAAAAAATACAGAAAACAACATCTGAGAACGACTGTATATTTACGAGTTGTTCTAAAGGGTCTTGACGAGCCATCTCACTACAAAGGGTCTTGACGAGCCATCTCACTACAAAGGGTCTTGACGAGCCATCTCACTACAAAGGGTCTTGACGAGCCATCTCACTACAAAGCTTGACGAATTCCAGCCACCGGAGCAGGCTGGGTTGCGCAGAGGATTTTGTATCATGGACCACATTTTCATCATAAGGCAAGTCGTACAAAAGACACATTATTACAACCAGCCGCCGTGTCTTGCCTTTTTGGTCTATGAAAAAGCTTTTGACCCTGTCGAAACCTGGGCTGTTCTGGAAGCTGGCAGATGGGCCAGTAAGGTTCTGGAATGGAGGCCGTGTTTGTGAAAACGAAGTGTTGGTGGACCGTTCACCAGGTGATTAGAGAGTCCGGGATGGATTAGAGTAGCAGGAGGTCGGTCGTCTTGGCGTTCATTGAGAGATGCCTATGTCCAATAGTGGGCCGATAAGGGCTGATAATGATGAACGACTATGTTGTACTATAGTACATCATACCTCAAGTATTCTTCTATCCCCCACCATGGTTCGTGGCGGTGGCACTTCGTAGCCTGGGGTGAACCCAGGCGAAGCCGATTGAATGGAGGGGGATCTTTGCACCCCTCTTATAAGAGTAGGGGGGCCTAAGAGCAACAGGAGGTGGGGCTTTTGCGCACGGGGCATGAGGCGAGGATGGGAACCTCACCCCATTGCACTGTGCCAAAGTCGGTGGGGTTGTCCTGTAGTGCTGGGCAACCCCATCTGTGGAGGTGGAGTTGGTCCCTTAGGGGGCTGACTAGCCATCGGACTGCCCTGATGATTATTGTTCCGGGGATTGTTGCACTTAGGACGACACTGATTGCACTCGCGGTGGTTTTTGTGGGTATTTGGCACTATCATGTGTCGCAAGTCCCACACACCACTGGACCCCACCCAGGGCCGGTGAAGGCGTGTAAATGAGTTTCCGAGCGGCAAAAAGAAAAAAGGTATTCTTCTATCCTACAAGCCTATGCTTGTAACTTTTTAAAGTCATTCCCGTGTCAAAATTAAAAAGGTAAAATCTCGTCTATAATTTTTCATTTTTAATAGCAATTAGTATTTTTTGTTTTATGGTAGGGAGTGACGGTGACTACAAACGCCTTTAGATATATAAATATAGGAACGAACGAATAATTTGCATCCCTGCTCCCGTGTGCAAAGCGCTATCCTGCTCTTTATTTCCTATTTCTCAAAAGAAGTTTTCAGTTGCATTAAAGTCAACAAAGACGTCCGGGTTCACACATAGCCCCATAGTCACGACGTGATTTGACACTCGACGATCTAAACTTCGAATATTTCAAGGAGGTCAACAAAAACAACACACTAAATTGTATATTACAAAAAAAATATTTACAAAAATAAACATTTTATTCACAATCATTTTATATTATCAAGTCTCAACAACGTTTCATGTATACATTATCTGGCAGTGAATTTTAAAAATCATTCACGAACGCATCAGATATCCTTGTGCGTTGTGAAGTTAGCTGAAAGTTCTAGTATCTTTTCAATATTATGGTTTTATTATAGGGATTCGCCGTCGTTTGAGTATTTATCTTTTATAATATAACATGTAATCGGAGCGGTTTGATACACCGATACACCGACGATCATAAACATCCGCGTATTATTGGCATGTAAATGTGTTGTAGTATTTCCTCCACCCAGACGTATGACAGCTGCACAGCTGTCACCTTACGGCGGTGTCATGTAAACGACGGGTAGCTCCACGGTATTGCCGAATCTGTTGATCGAAAACTTAGACACTAATGAGAGGAAGGTCTTTCTTTGGCCGCTTCTCCGTCTACTGTTATAACTAGATTTTTTTAAGACTACACACATTATTAATTAGTGACGATAAACACTGGCTTCGACCCGAAAAAGCAGGGACAACAAGATTTTAACCTTCACAAATTATGTAGAGAAAACCACATGAAAATACATTCAATAGATTCTGACTAAATTGATATAGAAAGATGCACCATGAAACGCTATAGAGACAGTTTTTGGAGACTTTTTCATGTTTCATCTTTCTATATCCAGTAAAAATAAGTATCTACACTTAAACGTGTAACTACTAATCTGCTAATGTGAAACTAAATGTGAGTATTTGTAGGTACTCCATTTTGTCACCCCAAATGTAAGGATCATTTAAAGAATTTCAAGACGTTTTCCATTCGTGAAATATTTAGTATGTACGAGTAAGCAATTAAGTAGTCATCATTCAACTATAAAACTCTCCACTGATCTTTAAAGTTTGATTTCAATATATTGATTTACAAAAATACAAGATATACGATTTCATATTCAACTGTCATTGAAAGCATCCGTGGTTACACATAAACATATTTTTTGCCATGTCAACATAACGTATAAATATTTAAAATCATTTTTATAATGCAGATTAATGCAGATTGTGCAAAATTTAAATATATTTTCTTGAAATGCCAACCTTACGCGTATGTTTAAGTTGTTTCTACAAAGTGCTAATAAGGTTTTGTTGTAAAAACAGACTGTTGCACATCTTTTATATGGACGGTTTTGAGGCATTCACTGTAATCTTGGTATTTTTATAAATCTATGATTTAACCTGACCAAATATCAATATCTGTTAACCGTCACTTTTACTTCCAAATGTATTTACAATAATTGCCAACTTCACACTGAATGCTTTGTTTGGCTCAAATTTATGTAGTCTAATGCCTTGTACACAATACATAAACGTACAATTTTATATCTGAAATTTAGAACTAAGTAACAGTTGCATATTATCATTATCATCGCCTATTTAAAAACTAGTATCATCATTGAACTAGCATCGGCTTATCGGCACCATTTTGCGCATTCTTTCTGAATGCATTTATGAAGAAGTCGTCGGCGAATATTTTCTGATTGCCCTTATAGTAGGCTTCTATCTCTAGCAGGGACTTATTCTCTGTCTCTGGTAGGAAGAAGTAGAGGTAGACTGTGCCTATAAATCCGATGAGTGCGTAGAATATAAACGTACCACTGAGATGCATGCTGGCTTCTAGATTGTAATTCGTCTTGAATGAAGCGAAGAATAAAACGTATACAAGCGCTGCTGCAAGACTTGTAGCCATACCGCGACTTCTACAATCACAAGACTTGACAATTAGTAGGTGTAGTGACAAGGCAATAATTATATATAGCAGAAAATGGCCATCAGAAATACTAGGGTATTGCTAAGCTGGTAAATGATGCCATTGTCATAAACAGGAGAATGGAAACAATACCCGTTCCGCTAGACAACGTGGCTGGCTCAAACAAGAGCACGTATCTGGAACTTAATGCACGCGTATGAACTGATGGCGAGACTGGAGCAAGCGGCCGTAAACTAGGAGCTGAAAGCGAACCTCCACTTGCTAAAGATTTTAAGGATGGTGGCTGTCTACCCAAAAAAGCTTAGCTAAACGGGGACAATTTTGACGGTAATATTATTGATATACCCAAACTAGAAAATTAAAATAGCGTCATGAATTTATTAGTTCACCCATAAAACTTATCTAAATGGGAACGATTCTTCCATCAATACCCAGAATATACATACGTAAACTGATCAATTACACCAGCACCAAAATTAGCATATTCCCTGAGAGAACAAATATCATACCTGGTCTGTATGCTCGTATACGCAGTACGAGTATATAGGCAGTATAATTGAAGAAAAACACATATCTTAGAAGTAGGACACTCGCATATAAGCTGATTTGGTTTCCAAACTTAAGCAATAAGCAATATAGCAGTTCACCTAAAAATCTTACCTGAATGGGAACACTTCTGACAGTAGTATCCAGGGTAAACCCAAGCTGGTAAAGGACGCCAGCATAATGAACAGCAGAACGGGTATAACCTCTGTTCCTTCAGGAAATGTGGCAGCCTCGTAGGAAAACACTTCTTTTGGGATCTTGGCGCCCGCGTACAAGCTAATAGCGAGGCTGGAGCAAGCGGTCGCGAACAAAGAGCAGATGATCAACTTTCGCTTGCCAAACTCCTTGACTATTATGGCGGATAGCCCGTTCATTACTATGAACACAACTCCAACGATTACCTGAAATCGGTGAAATGGGCGATAAAATTTTCTTACAAGTAAACTATTGAAATGTGTGGGATGGTTAATGTTTCGTGTGGTTTCAGGTGGGTCATTGAATGTACGCATGGGAGTTAAAGAGGGTTACGTATTCACATAACCACCAATGGTAGTGTTAATAATTATGAGTGTTGGTGAATGATTTGACGAACAGAAGCACCTTCTGGTGATTCAAAAGGTTTGGACTTTTCTACATATACTATAAAATATCACCATCGCAATCATCAGCCGTCATCCGTATACTCTTGACAATGACCATTTAATGAAAAAATATACTAGTTTTAACTGGCACAGCGGATTCCACCAACATTGGATAATTATCCATAAGCTATGACACATATAGCTTTTTGGTTTATTCCATTATATCTCTAGTATGATAAGAAACATGACTACATAATTTCGGGTACTTTATTCTCTATCCAATTTCTCTTCCCATATTTACCACAAGACAAATTATAGTCATATACTTACAATTGATATTTGATACTTACCACAATTAACTTTGAATCAACCGCCATACCAAGAGCCTTACAAAGATTTACCATGTTAGGTCGAACTGGTATAAATCCACTCATAGTGTGAAAGAAGAAATATGCCATCACAAGAGAGAACGGCCTCAAAGTTTCCTTCACGAAGAACACATGTTTCATATTGGTAATTATCCTTCTGATTAAACTGAGCTTGGCATGCTCGCATGGATGCATATCTGGATTTCCTTCTTTGACACATACAACGCATTGTACTATTAAGTCACTGTATTGGATAAGTTCATCGAATTCCTCTTTGACATCTTCTGGGGACGACCAACCTCGGACGCGACAAAGCGAATGAAGAGCTTCCTTCGGTCGACCTTTAGATAACAGCCATATTGGAGTTTCAGGTACCTGCAATATTTTTTTTATAGCATTAAATTAAATCCTCATCATCTAACTAATTAATAACTAAAACTAAAGTAACACTTCTAAAAACATTAATCGTGCTTAGTAACTAATTAGCCCATCACTTTTATACTATCCACAAATAGGTGACACCATGATTCAAGCCTTGTCGTGACGATGGGGCTTAGTAGCTTGGTGTAAATCCATGCGAAGCCAACTGAACCGAGGGGCATCTTTGCACCCCTCCTATAAGAAGAGGGGGCTTAAAGATCAGGAGGAGGAATCGCTCTCGGTACCCCTCTTATAAGAAGAGGGGACCTAAGAGCAACAGGAGGTGGCGCTTTTGTGCACGGGGCAAGGGGCGAGGATGAGAAACACACCCCATTGCACCGTCCCAAAGTCGGTGGGGTTCTCGCGATGGCGCGTAAATGCGTTTCCCCGCGTCAACAAAAAAAAAACACGAAAAAAGGTCTACATGGCGGCGATGATCTCATCAATCCACTTAAATGTGCAATACTAGTGACTCTTTCATGTTTGACCAAAAAGATAACACACGAGACCTAAACTAGGGAAATGCGATGGGATAGCATTGCGTAGCTCAACTTGATAAATTTGACTATGGTGATGGCCGAGGTGTGAAGCAGTGCGTTATCGTGGTGGAACAACATTTTTACCAGCGCTAAATGGGGCTCTTTTTACTGCGATTCAGCGTCGCGGTCCATAGTGTAATAGACTAATACATGTTTATTTTTTAAAATTGTTCTTTCGATAATAAAAAAAATGGTTTCCTATTTTTAAAATTTTTATACTAATACATTTGTACGTCTCCGCTAGATTTGTTACCCAATAAATAGAATTAAACATTCGAGTATTATTTCCTCCAATTTGAAAAATTATTTCACTATTATGACCCATTTTGTTTACGAAACCTTATCGTGGTGGTAGGACTCAGTAGTCTGGGGGAATCCAGACCCTCCTTTTGCATAAGATTAAGTCAGCCAAAAATCAAGAAAATCAAATCGAGCCAGAATCCAGACCTTGTACGACGCCAATTGAACCGAGTTCGCTGCTTTTCATACAACTCTAATGAGAAGAGTATTAAATATGAGCAGAAGGGACTAAAGATCAGGAGGAGGAGGAATAAATAAATAAATAAAATAATATCTTTAAAATAAAATAATATCTTTAAAATAAAATAATATCTTTAAACCATCATACTAAAAAAGATGCATGACTATGACGATAAAGCGGTAGTGAATAACCGTAGACGTCTCTCTAATGAGTTCAGCATGTGCATTATAGGTCATTTAGAATATTGGATTATAGGAGCGAACCGATTTCTGAGTATTTGCCTTGACTTAAACTCTATATATATGCTCATCACGCGAGCATTTCGTAAATTATGACTACAATATATATAATATATGTGGACTTATCACAACTCGTTAGCCTAGTCCTGTGTTAAGTACCGTAAGGACAGGACGTGTTGCAAGTGTTAGACAACGGAATTATACGTAATCTTTTACGTATCTTGCCATAAATAATGTAACAAAGAAAAAAATATTTCTTCCATGGAAAATATCATTACAGTGTGCTAGTTTAATACACAAATATAAAACAGCTAAAAATATAAAAAGCTTATTCAAACTATATTGCAGCCAATGGAGCCGGATTATATTGCAGCTAATGGATACCTTCATTTGTTGTAATACACTCCTTTTAACGCTGAGGCCAGTTATCAGTAGAAGCACGCACTCTTTCCATGGGGAAATTCTTCACTGCCAATTATAAGGATTATTTCTGGGACTCCAAATCATCATGGCGTTTGGAGCAAGCTGTACTTTTGAAAATTGACCATAAATCATATTCCAGCGGAATATGATCAGGACTAGACGCCGGCTACTCTTCAGCTCTGAGATGTCCGGGACGTTTGCTTCCAACCGAGACAAACTCGGCGCGAGCCTTATTCGAATGACCATACCAGGTTATTGAACATGACCTAGCTAAGGGGCTTATCTACTTTCTCAAGAATGGTATCTTGCGAACAAGCGAAACTTATATTTTGTACTCATGTCTTTTAAAATCTTCAATCATGTTCAAATTTCGAATGTCGAAGGGATCTTCTGAAAGTTCTGGTGCAAGATACTTCGGAATGACACGTGTTAAAAAACGGGAGTACGTTAGCATAGTGGGAATGGAAGTCCATGGAGTATCTATTCCTCTGCTCGCTGGGCCCACATCTATGCTAATAGAATAACATATGCTAACTGATTCGTCATCGCCAAGCGTAAACTATTATAGCGTGAACTATATTAGCGCCATGGCACTTAGCGAATAGGTTCGTTTTATTGATTATGACACACCCACTTATAAAGAAATTTGGAAGTTTCTACTACTAAGGTAGTTAAATATTTGCATGGAAATCATTCATTTTCAAGATTAGAAACATGAAACTTCACTTTTTTATGAGTTGTTACTGTAGCGCATTACATTGGCACAAAAATTGATCCGCTAATCTACTTGAAAAGGAACCAAGAAAATAGAGAGTTACTCACAAATGAAACTAATATCATGGTAGCTACAGGCACCACGAGCGATACCAGCGCAGCCTGCCGCCAGGGCAGCACCGTACCCAGTAGGTATGCGATGAACATGCCTGTTGACGTGAAGCAGTTGGTAAGAGTCATCAGAGTTCCTCGCACCTTGGGGTCCCTGGAACATTACAACACAGTGTAAGAGATCGCGAAACTAACTAACCTAAGTGGTTACCGACGCTAATATACATCCGTAACACCAGAATTTTCGCCAGTGGCATCCGTCAGTTAGTATTTTTACAGTGTGCGCAAGCAAAACAAGCAATTTGTCCCACCTGGTGACTACCATTAACGTCCGAAGGGATAACTAACACTAAGGGCGGGTGGTAAATATAATAAAAATCAGCCCGGCAGGAGGCCGTCCAATACTCTCTTCACCTTACGTTTTCACTAATTATTTGGAGACCCATTAGTCAAACGCAACTCTATTAGTCTAAATTGAAAAAACTTACGTAATCTCTCCCACGTAAGTTACGGATGGTGATTCCATGATGCCCGTCCCTATGCCCAGGAGTGCGTTGGCTGTGAACAGCGACGGTACGTCCCACGCGCAATACATTAGGAGCCATGCTATTAAGTGTGGTATGTTAACCAGGAATAAAGCCTTTCTTCTGCCGAAGTAATCAAGCAGGGGACCAGAGAACACGCTCCCGAGCGGCTGACATAGGAACGCCATGCTTCCTGCAAACGGAATTTCATTTATTGAGTTTATAGTTAGAGTTACTTAATAAATATTTAACAATCTGTACCATAGATCTAATGCATAAAATATCACACGAGGAATAATTGCGCTGAAGTGACAATGAGCTGGTCATACACCATGGATAAAATATAGCCGATGGGCTAGGAAGGTTCTTGAGTGAAGGCCGCTTTTAGTAAGATGAAGTCTTGGTCACCACCTCCACAATTATTGTCTCATACCACATGATATCCCCACCAACTTTGGGAATTTCGCAAGGGCAGTGTGTAAAAGTGCCTCTTTCTACTCCTTGGTCCACTCTTCTTCCAAGAGGGGTACAAAGAGCACCTCCTCATGATGCTCTTTAGTCTCCTCTTCTTATAAGAGGGTACAAAGAGCAGCCCTCTCGAATTAATTGACTTCGCCCAAGGTATCAGTGTTCACTCCGTGCTACTGAGCCCCACCACAAGGCTTCTTTTTTTTTTCGGAGGGACCTAGTTCGACTGATTACGGAAGACTTTTTGTCTTCTGGTTATAGGTACACGATAGGGGGACAGACCCCCCTTCTTTCCCGCAGATGGGAAGAAGCAAACCGGAATTTTAGTGGACATTACCCTATCGTGGTTATTTTTGGGACCGAAAAGGGGGAGCGGTCCCCCTCCCCACGCTAGTGCGACGGCGCGCGCACGATGCCGTTTAATGTTACGGGACGTGTTTAAGAAAAGTTGAGCTCGTCTTTCGGTTTGGCTTGTCAGAGGAGGCCGGCCTCCTCCCCCACCCTCTGACGGGTGGGGTCGATTCGCGCTTCAAATCGGCTAGAAGCCGTGATAATTATTAGATTTTTTATTTTTAGAGCTCTCTAGGATCGCGTTTTATTACTTCTACTTTTATCTAAGCTCACGTCTTATGGATTCGAACCCGGGCTCGTTTCCGTAAGCGGTGTGTGAGTTTGTCATTCTGTCAGTCATATGTCTTATAGCTGTGTAACTATATGTAAGGTTTCAACGCTCGACCGGTACGAGCGGTGTATATCGAATTGGTTCTAGCAGGAAGACCACGAGGCTTGGACTTGGTGTGGATAATATTATGTCCTGCTCTATTATTACTAAAAAAAGCTCACCGAACCATGACGCTTGTTGTTTGTTTATTGATAAGCCTTCCTTGGCGTCCAACACGTCTGGTAACACCATGGTCACGAAACTGATGGACATGCCCAAGCCCAGCAGCAGTACATTTAGCGCCATACATGCCAGCACCTGGAGAGGGACAAAATAATAAATGACAGAATAACAGAAATAGTGAGAAAAATAAATTCACATTACAAAAGCTTTCAAACTAATTTATTTAAACAGAAAATAAAATAAAAACTTTCTTAATTTCGAGTCTTTTGTAGTCTTAATTTTTTTTTAAATGTATCATACTATTTTCGACTTCTTCCTCTAACTTATATAATTTAGTAAAATACAAATTTAACGACATCCACACACACATTTCAGTAGTTTACGGTTTCTTCAACTATGTTCTAGGAGTTAACATTACCAGTACTATTATTTAGTTGATACTATGTTAAACTTAACTAATGTTAACTTAGGTAATGTTTTTCGAGCTCATTTGATGAATATATAAATACTCGGTTGACATCTGATAGAGGGCAATTCAAAGTCCTTGTGTAGGTCGAGGTTGCGCACGTACCGCGGACCAACGGTGGCATTCGCGGGAAGCGATTTTGAACTTCTCTGTAAAATCTCTATCTTTCCTGCGTGAGCGAACTAGTAGGCTTCTTTACGTCTTACTTTTAGCACTTATTGGGTAATAAAGCGTATGAAAGACGTACCGCGCCTTATTAATGACTTTGGTTATGTACTCCTTGAAGGTGAGGGTACGATCATGTCAGCTTTTTTATCGTCATCTATTGCAGGAGGAAGATTAGGTCGGATGAGGGAGGATCACGTCTTATCTAAAGAATGTTACTAAGTCTCTACACAAAAATTATGCATTCAACAGAACGGCAACTTTGAAATTTTTTTTCGGTGCTATGGCATGGCTCTCAAAAAATATATGTTTTTAGTTTTATTACAATTGCTTGGATTAAAGCATGTAGGTAGTTATTTTCTGTTGTATCTTTGGAGCTAAAGTAGGATATGATTGAAAAAAAACAAGATTTCGATGTGATTGCAATTTATTGTTTGTGTTTCAGCTGAACTTTTGAACAGTCATAATTCTTAGTCTGCCTTTGGAGTTGAGACCCGCGAAATCAAAAGTTAAAGCGAAGGCAACCAGGTGAAGCTCAGCTGCTATGCACCATTAAGATATTATTAGATATATGGATATATTATTAAGTGTCTCACACATAATGAGTATAATAAGGTACTATTTGACGTCCCCACCATGGTTCAGGCCTTGTCGTGGTGGTGGGGCTTATTAACCTGGGGTGAATCCAAGCGAAGCCAATTGAACCAAGGGGGAATCTTTGCACCCCTCTTATAAGAAGAGGGGGCTCAAAGATCAGGAGAAGGAATCGCTCTCGGTACCCCTCTTATAAGAAGAGGGAACCTAAGAGCAACAGGAGGTGGCGCTTTTGCGTACGAGGCAAGGGGCGAGGATGGGAACCTCACTTTGGGACAGTGCAATCACTGTCCCAAAGTGGGTGGGGTTTTCCTGTAGTACTGGGCAAGTGGAAGTTGAGTTGGTCCCTTAGGGGGCTGACTAGCCTTCGAAGTGCCCTGATGATTGTTGTTCCGGGGCACCTCACCAAGGGCGGCACTGATGGCACTCGCGGTGGTTTTTGTGGGTATTCGGCACTATCATGTGCCGCGAGTCCCACACACCACTAGACCCCATCCAGGGCTGGTGAAGGCGCGTAAATGCGTTTCCCCACGTCAACAAAAAAAAAGAGTTTTATAATAATATTAATTGAATAACTTACCTGTGATAAAACAACTCGACTGCGACTTATTGCTTGCCTAGTCTCGTGTGTCATTTTTCAATTCTGTGTAAAAAGTCACTTTTAACCAACCGTCTATTGTTTAACTTTTTCTTCCTCACATTATCACAAATATTTATTGTATAGTCTTTTAAAGTTATTTGATATTTAATCTATTAGACAACCCATAATATCACATTAAATATGTTTAAATAAAATCTATTTATATTTAGAACACTTCAATAACAATTTTAAATGAACCCGCGCAATTATTAATTCGTAATAGGAATTACTTCTTTTCTTTAGTTTTTAATTTATTGAGTAAGTTGCCATGAAATAACGTCATATACGCTTTTACCGTTGACACAACACAATGACTTACTGGTTATAGAGCTTGCATCTAAATAGTTCAAATGCATGGAGCATTTGTATTTTGTACATCATATTTAATGACAGTTTCAATAAAGCTTATGTCGATGAGCGCTTAAACACATAAAAAATTATATATTGTTTTATTTCTAATTTCAGTAAATATAGTTGAAGTTTACTTAATTCATTATACTGACCGAAAACAAAGATTAGTGGTGTCTTCGGATAAGGTCGAGTTTGGAAACGAATAGAAGGGCATTGTAAGATGAATTAATGAATCGGAAGAATTTTATCATGGTTACAATTAAGTACCAAGTTGTAGTGAATGCTTAGAACGTGGAGATTATGTCATCTGTTATTTATGTGATGTTGAAGATATTCAGTTATTATTAATGTGCCTACTCGTACGGTGGAGTACAGAGACTATTACAAAAATTTGACGAATTATTGGTACATTGGGCGCAAGTACGAATGCCCCATTGGAGGATAGGAGGAAAGGAGAGCAACTTATAGACATGACAATAGTACGATACGATTTTGCGTTTGCCCCCTATCCTACAAAAAAAGCGGCTCACAAAAGTCACATATGCGGAATTAAGTCCAGCTCATTGATGTATGTGTATTTCTGTAATAAAAAGTAAAAAGTATATTTTATATATTCCTTGTCTGGTATGTGTAACTCAAGTACCACAGGAGTGCGCTAACGGCTCGTGATAACTTGCCAGATTATTATTATTATTCACATTATTATATAGATAACTATTACATTTCTAAAAGATTTATTAGACGTTAGATTTAACGACACGAAACTAATTAGTTAATGGATCATAAAAATGCTATCTTAAGTATTCTTTAAAAGTATAGCATAACAACAACAACAATTAGAACCTATTTTCTGTGTAACCACAAATTATTTTAATACACAACTAAGGAACGACAAGGTATTGCGTAATATTTATAAATATGTCGCAATATTGTGGAATCGTTTTGCGCTTTGTTAGCACTTTAAACGATGATGATTTTCACCATGTAGACATATTTCGCTTTTGCTGTTTATGCACCTAGTGAATATACAGAATTAAATAAGATAAACCTAAGCCTAAAACGAACGTGAGGCTCTTGGACTAAATAATACAACAGGTACCTTCACGCCTATTATCCCCGAAGAGGTAGGCGGAGGTGTGCTAGTACATCCACAGCCCGTAAGTCCAGTAGATGTACTAGCATACCCACGTTAATAATACACCTGAGTTAATTAAACATACTTTAATAATATTGCATTGCTAGAATATTATTGCGTACCCAGCGGGTGGATTTGGCGCAGCAATTTTAGCGTTTTTTAAACAAACCTCCTCCACCGGTTCCAAATCCTTGGTACGGCCTTGTTTAAAGACGTCAAACTGTGTTAAGAATAATTGAATAAAGGTCGTAAGCAAAATGTTTATTTTCTCAGGCCTGAACTTATGTGTGGAAGCGTAGAGAAGCCCAATAGAGCTTCATCGGATTGCTTTAGGTGCCCGTTTGACGACGAGACTAGGTTTTGGGGTCGTAAGGGAGACCGACGCCCTTTCCCGCAGATGGGAGAGATGCATCCCGATACGGGAGTGTTTGTAACAGCTAATTTAACTATTATTATCATGGCTAACCAAGAGGTCCCTCCTCCCGCGACACTGCTCAGGTCTGTCAGGCTGTCAGGGACAGCTCGCGCGCGGTAGCTTAAATGGCCTCAGCGCCGACATGAATGTTTGGATCCTGGAGAGGATCATGATTAGGGAAGTAAAATGTACATGTATGAATTATGAGTCCATAGAAACCCTTTAATATAATTTTCTTAACTGATTGTATCTCGTGTCTACCAGTTGGCATCTCGAATAAGATGGAAACTCGGCAAAAAAATAATATCGATATCGAGGTATAAGATGTGTGACACACCTTTAGCTTCCCTGTATCGATCCGTTAAGATAATCATAAATACGATAATACATTCAGAGCAGATATATGAAACCGGTGGATAAGCATATAAATGTAAGAACGAAATAAAACGTGTAACCAGTGCGGTTAATTGTTATATTGTTTTAAAATGGCTCTCTAGAGCCGAAAACAATGATTTATCGATCCATGCAGCTCCCATGGTCCCAAGAGGGTCACGGTCCTCGGTTGATTGATTCAGAGGAGTATATATTTATTATTATTATTAATAGCCTGGTCTGTCCCACTTCTGGGCATGAGCATCTTTGCTGCCAATCCTCTTTGTTTAGAAACAGATTGGACAAATCCTTCATAAAGGAGTCCAGCTCATCTCGCCATCGTAACGGGGTCGGCCCCGTTGCCGCGCGGCATTCTGGGTGTATCTATAAGTAATATCAGTGTATTTATTACACGGAAAAAATATAATGTATTTGTAATACAATGATATATATAATTTAAAATAGTCAAGCACGATACACTCTTCCAAGTTCACCCGTGGCGTCTACATTTTCTTTTGTATTTTTTTTTTGTTTTCGAGTTCTGATCTGCGGAACCCAAAAAAATGATAGTTTAACGATTGAGATGCCGAAATATAGAGCGTTTAGTTGCTAACAGATATTGATTGGAATAGATCACTAGTGATTGTCTATAATTTGTCCGATGTGATGAATTAGATCCATTAACAGTTCCGATATATTGAGTCGATGTATCGGCGTTTGAAAATATTTTTAGGAGGCACAAATCTGTCACATGATTATCATTAAAGCGGCAACTACCGACTACCGATTCCCATGAACATCCGCATAATTACATACAATGCCGGCGCGCTGCACTTTCATTCTCTAATGGGTCATCGGCTACTCACAAAACGTGACACTATAGATGCCAGTATAAGGCGGCATCATGCTAATTACGCTGCAATGCAGCATAGCACTACCTACTGACTACTGACAGTAAGTGAGGTGGAAACGCTCCGATATCAAGTAACATTTTATGAATAGTAAAAATGTTTTAACGCCACCTTGTTAATATTATAAATTTTGATTAAATGAAATGAACTGATGAAAGTATTGGAAATATATTTATATAATTTTGTATTGATTTGAATATTATGAAAATGTTTCTTAAATTGCAACTAAATTAGTTATAGCCTAAACTTGAAGTTATGATGTAATCATTTTAAAGCGACTTAATCATATGATATACTAATATTAATATTAATAATATTAATATATATAATAATATTAGCGGGAACATTCCATTATTTATTTACATTGAGTAGCCTCCGAAACTCATTAGATTCGGACGCTAACAAATCATTCTTTTTTAAATCACTCCATTGAGCAAGCGAGCTTTTACTATTAGAATCCTTCATTATATTTTTCTTTATAAAATAGGGGTGCAAACGAGGAAGGAACAAAATAACCTTTTTTACGACTACCGACGCCCATGAACATCCACATAATTACTATGCCGATGCGTTGCACTCCTTGCCCCCCCCCAATGGGCCACCGGCTACTCACAAACCGCACGAAACGCTACAACGAAAATGTCACTTTACGGCGGTATTATGCGAACGAGAGGCCGCCCTGATCGTGCCGGCCCAATTCCATGGATCCATCCAGGATGTAGTGTCATGCACTATGCATGGCACTACCTCTTCCTGTGCAGCATGGCACTACCTCTTCCTGCACTTCAAACAAACCAAGTTTTATTGAGACAGCAGATAAAGACTTCCATTTTATTAACATATTAACCTTTAAATTTTCCGCCTGTAGATAAAGTGGTAATATAGAAAAGAATTTGCTTGTTGTTTCTTTGATTTTATTTCATAGATGATATAAAAATAACATTATAGATACACTATTCTATGTTAGGCGAATTTAATTAAGATAGGGGATATAATGAAGCGAGGCCAAAAACAGAAGAATTGACATTTGAGAATATTTCAAAATTTGTGGTCTGTAAACATCTACACAAGAGGCATGTACTATTAAAATAACCCTACTAATATTTTGAATATAATGAACGTGTTTTTGTTTGTTACGCTTTCACGTCAAAACTGATAATGAAACTGTGTACGTTCTGAGAGATAGTAGAAAGTATATGGGATACTTAAAAAAATACGTAGGGTGGAGTCAACAGCTGGTATTTCATAAGGTTACAAACATCCTCTTGGTACGGGCTGGCTGGTGACGTGCATTCGTAAACCTAACATTTGATTTTATAGAATTAGCAACATTAAAGTTAGCGCAGTGAAAAAAATACATAAAATAAAATTGGAAAGCACATTACCGCAATTGATTTATAAAAATACACGATTTCAGAATGAGCCGTCATTCCAAAGCATCCGTTTGTAGAAACATAAACATTTTTTTTTTCAAAGTTAACCTTAGGCGCATGATTTTAAGTCGTTTTAACAAAGCAGATTATATTTGTGACAAGTGCATAGTACATACCTTTGACAAAGTCAACCTAACGCACATGCTTTCAAGGCATTTTTACAAAGTGTATATTTTGACAGGTACACGATCATTTTTATACGGGCGATTTTAAGACGCTGACTGTGTATCATGGTATTTTTATCAATCAATAATTACCGCGCTTACGTCGCTTACGGCTCCTGCACATATTCCAATTTAGAATCATGTTTGATCTTAAGGAGTAAACTCCACTTGTGTCTTGGCAAAGACAATTTTTTAAATTATTCTACGACGCGATTCGCTAATCGCAGAATAATTTTAAAAAGTCACAGTTTCACACGTGAAAACAAATTATACACTAAAACCTTCCTTGGGAAGAACACTATCTATCAGTGAAACCCGCATACAGACAGACAACTTCTGGGGACTTTGTTTTATAATATGTATAGATATAAGTTTGATTTACTGTTTTAAATATATATTTTTTTTATATATATAACGAACGAGAGATTTATTTTGAATAATTCACTTTAACAGATTTTAACGCGGTTTATTAATTATTTTACGATCCCGAAGTTTCAGAAGCTTTACAGCTGCCATTGTCGCGGGTCCACTGAGATGATAATGCCTTATGTAATAAATTATTAAAAGTACCCAAAGGTTTTATATAATTAATTAGTAGTGCCGATTAACGCAGAAAGCGTTACTGTTTCATGTCCAGAATAATTTATATTTTATTAATTGCTGACTTTTCTTATACCTTTTATCTTTTCAGAAGAAAATACTGCCACCAGACTATTCAATATCGATTGTCGACTATTATTGTTTTTATTGATGTAAAATACAATGGCAGGAAAAGTAACAATCATAAGGACACAAGGCAAAAGCCTCGTATCAAACAACTAGAGTATCTCGTCAACATTCCGTGAATTTCATCAATACTCATAATATTTTAATAATAAACTGGGTACTTTTGTTGACTTGATTTTAAGGTTTCACTGACCTTAACAAACACCCTTCAGATTTTTTTATGATTGTGCCCTCGATCTATTGCTGTCGAATTGGACAACACACTTGTCCAATTCGACAGCAATAGACAGAGGAGAAACGGACATAAGCGAATATTAGTAAGGGAACTAGCGTTTAATTAAAAATACAAAAATTAAACTGACTTCAAAAGTCAAGTCAAAGGTTTGAAATAACTATACTGATGAGGTCGATGCCTGAGTGTATGTGAGTTAAATGTTAAATGTTTACTTTAAATAAATGGGATTAGTCTGCAATTTATTGTTGATTTTAGAAGTTGGTTTAATTTTTTAAAGTTCTTTTAAATCTCATAGTTTTTATTATATGAACTACTGAACTGGTTTTGATGAAATCTTCACTGTTCCCTAAGTTGAATTACATAGAAAACATTTAACATTTCACGCACGCACGCACGCACGCACGCACGCACGCACACGCACACACACACACACACACACACACACACGCGCGCGCACACACACACACACAAACACACACACACTAACTAACGACACATTCAAGCTGTTCATTCTGTAGATGGACACAGAAGTATACATACGTATACACACGTACGCAAGAGAAGGTACACGTATACAAAAAATTAATGTAAATTTCTGGTCATTTTATCGTAATCCGACTAAAGAAAAAATTTTATGTGCCATGACTACATCAACTTTGAAACGTATCCCAATCCATCAACAGGCAACGCTTAGAATTGCTCTTGAATAACTTCATTTTGTTTTGTTCTTTGACTACATGCTACTTACGAAATTAAAACGAAATGTATAGGAATTGATGACCGGCTGGCTCAATTAGCAACGTGGTGGTTAGTCCGCGTATCACGCCAGAGGTCACGGGTTCGAATCCCGCTAAGGTAAGTACTATTACCACATGACTGGGCTAACGTGGTGTGATAAGTCCACAGATGTTATTATTATATTATTATGTTTAGTATGATTAAATAATGATATTTTGTCAGGGAGGTAGCGACATGCTGTATTCCAGCAGAATTGGGCCGACACAACAGTAGAGTACCTCTCGCTCATATGATACCGCTGTTTTACGTTCACGTTTGATGCTTTTTGTGAGAAGCCGGTGGCCTATTTGAGGGGAGGAGGACATCGCAGCCGCATGCCGATATTTATGGGCGTCGGTAATCAGGAAAAGGCTCCAAACATTTGTCCATGTGTTTCGGACACATTCACAGCAAAATGTATTCATCCTTATCATCAGCCTTTGCCCGAAGACGGCCACAGCTGGACATACTTGCGCCACTCATTGGCCGTGAAAATCATGTCATAATATGCTAATCGGTGTTTCCGTGGAATTTAAAAATCTGATGGTGGCATTGAGACCGGTTCGGTGTCGCGCGTGGGAAAGAACTAGTCCAAACCTTATCTCTGGGTTTCGTAATCAAAGAGCAATAAACTGATAAGGGTTCTGTTTCTAATTATGTCCGTCCGTATACAGACGCCTTACTCGGAGGTTATGGGTACCGTACTTTTGAAGTTCGGAAGGTAGGTAATGAAGCGCCGAGGGGCACAGCCGTCTGTGGCTTTGGACAGGACTTTCAAAATGGTATAGAGTTTTCTAAGAAGGGTTCACGATTTTCACTTTGTGACTATCCGTTTCTGAAGTGATAAAAATTGTGTCCCGCTTCTTAACTTTTGAACTACCGAGAGGAAAATTATAAAAAAAAGTAATGATCTCAAGGGACACCCGTGAGGAACGAAGTTCTTTCGATTTATTAGTGAAGGAATTGTAATTTTTATTACTTGTTACGTACAAGAAACTTATATAAACTTAACAAAATAAAAATAATCGTCGCGACGCAACACTGTCCGAAGCACAACAGAAGGACGAAACGACAATAATTACCTGATGATGACAATTCGAAACAGGTCGTAAATGTAAATTGAAATTAAATAATTGTGGAAATAGCATATAAAGTTTATTTATTTAATCAAGCGAAAATAATTGGCTTGCTTTCTGTGAAAAGGGAGGGAGAGAGATACAGACAGAGAAACAATCGCACGTCCCGTGGCTTCCTACACTATAAAAAAAGGGTTGTGACAAAATTTCATCTGATTTTTCACGTCTAGCGTCCTTCGCAACGCGTGATAAGGAACTACGTTCCATAATAATTGGTGATATATAATTAATAAAAACTTTAAACCAAAATTGATTTGAACAATAATATTAATTTCATATTTAGGTGATTTGGGGTTTTTGTTTGCTGCGGCACCTATGCTACGGAACCCTTCATGGTCATGTCCGACTTGCTCTTGGATGATTATTTTTGCTACAGAATATTTTAAGTATAAAAAAACCAAACTCTAAATAGTTTGTTTTATATATATTTTTTATCGGGCTTATCCCACCACGATTCCCTACCGCTGTTACTCTATATATGATCTCGGGGAGCTCGAGGGAAAAGCTAAAAAACTGTCTTGGGACTTGCAACGAATTTGATCAGAAGAAAATAGGGGGAGTAGGAAGTAATTCCAGTCTCCCTCCCTAGTCAAAGCAATACATTACAAGGTTGCAATGACTTGTAAAAGCAAAGAGAAGGAGAGGGCAGCCAGGTCGAGCCTGGCTGCAATGTACCACGGAAATGTAGAAAAAGTTTAGCTGATCATATCGATTACGCCTAAATTTTTTTTAACTTAGTTTCATAATATATTTGACTATTGTTAATTTGCTGATTTGTTTTCTATATATCATGTTTTTTTTACCTATATATAAATCTTTTATATTGTTTTGAAATAATATAACGAACATCGAATACACATGTATCAAGAAAAACGGCAATACACGATCTGGAAATGATTTGTGAAGTTACAGGTATCTTTAGTTAAAATTCAACATAAGAACATTTTGCTTACTTATCCATGAGACATAACAAATCGTAGCTCAAATGTGAACAAAAACATGTCTGCCATATTATTCTACGCCATCATTACCATCGGCGCGGTAAAGTAGGATACTAATTATAATACGCGTGCGGCTCACCTTCGAATAAAATTGCTTACTTATAGCTAACATATAATATTTTTAGTGATCCTTTGTTTTACATAAAAGTCGATGTGCTTACACCCTACTGTTCAACCAAATTCTGATTTATCTCTCGAAAATGATTTTTGTTGTCGCAGGGAAAGTCATGTACGCGCCACCACCGGCTCTGGGTGGGGGTCCAGTGGTGTGTGGGGCTCGCGGCACATTATAGTGCCGAATACCCACTTAAACCATCGCGTGTGCCATCAGTGTCGCCATTCGTCAGGTGCTCCAGGAAAAATGAATTATCAGTGACTGTCAGCCCCCTAAGGGGACCGACATAACCTCCACAGATGATGTTGTTCCACACAACATGACCACCTTGTCAACTTTGGGACAGTGCAATGGGGTAAGGTTCCCTTTCTCGCGCATTACCCCGTGCGCAAAAGCGCCTCCTCTTGTTTTTCCCCCTCTTCTTAAAAGAGGGGTTTAAAGAGCATCACCCTCGGTTCAATTAACTTCGCCTGGGTTCACCCCAGGCTAGTCAGCCCCAGACGTGACTTGAACCACGGTGGGGACTGTTCTCTATACCTACTCCAGGGGTACAAAAAACAGCTCGCTCTCCGGTTTTTTTACTAAGGACAAAATACTGAAAACAATATGACAATATATCTTCTGTGTCGCGTTTAGTGCTGCCTGTGAATAGCCGGTGGCTCATTGTAGGGGGGAGGGGAGGGAAAGAAGACAACTCATCGGCATCACAATTATGCAGATGTTTATAGGCTACGGTAGTTGTAAGAAGGTTCCTACTTCTCGTTTGCCCGTCCGTTCATAGGCTACGGTAGTTGTAAGAAGGTTCCTACTTCTCGTTTGCCCGTCCGTTCATAGGCTACGGTAGTTGTAAGAAGGTTTCTACTTCTCGTTTGCCCGTCCGTTCATAGGCTACTGTAGTTGTAAGAAGGTTCCTATTTCTCGTTTGCCCGTCCGTTGCATAAAACACGAATACGATGAACGACAGTTCGTCATAACATTTTTATTCATCTCCCAGATTTTTTTTGTCAAAGGAATGAATGAATGAACATGAAATACTGTAAGTACCTGGATAAGTAACATAGTTATGGTATAACTATAGCGATTCATCATATATATAAAATAAATAATAATAATAAATGAATAATATTTTTATGTTTCAAGTTCTCGTTCGGAAGGCTTGAAATTTAGTGTCAGCACTTGCTGAATGACGAACGCCCTATTTATATTGATTATATTACTCAAAAAGTGCATGCTTAAGCCACTGGTCGGCTAATTTGGAATGCCAATTGTAATTAATATTCGTATCAAATTTTACCCATGTCCGTACAATAGTTTCTATTTTAAATAATAATAATGACATAGTATGCTGACCCGGCAAACGTTCTTTTGCCATATAAATTATTTCTGTGTATTATCACTTAGTAAATTAGGGGTATGAAAAGTAGATAGTGGCCGATTCTCAGACCTACTGAATATGCATATAAAACTTGGTGACACTGCTCTACCGATTTGTAAGGCCAATTTTATATAAGATAATATAAATATATGTGGTACACCACTTAGAGAAACATCTTTCCTAATCGACGAACTTTGGTAGTTGTGTGAAAATAAAAAGAAAATCACTTCCTATCCCGGTCTCCTCTACGTTCGCATTTATAAGCAAGATCAAATAAACATTATAATATTAACTCACAATATTAAACTTCCACAATGATTATAATCACTATCAAATAATCAATTATACAAACGACACTGCCTAGTGATTAAGATAATAAATGTACTTATCACGAGCACCGATGAAATGCTAATTGTCATATTATTCAACGTGATTATACATAAATTAAAATAACGTTGTACAATCATCTCTAGCACGTAGTCCTCTCTTGTATAAATAATAATATTTTTATTAAAAAAAATAGCTGACCGGGTCCCGTGTTTTTCAATAGGGTTAGGGTTACCAGCAGGTAGGTAACCATTGCCACCCGTAGACTGTAGTTTAAGTTACAACGTTACATAACCGCACGAAACTTCATTAAAATTGGTCAGATTTAATCTTTCATATCTATTAAGTTATTAGTTAATTAACACATTACTTAAAAGCTTTATGTTTGTACGCCGTTTTCTCAACATCTATTGATTTTCATGCGATTTCCACCCTTGGATAGAGGGTTTATTAAGGTAATATTTATACAGGCGAGACTGATCGCTCTTATAATAATAAATACGAGAATTGCTTATACTAGTAAAACGTGGTGGAATTCTTATTGCAGGAGGCAAACGAACAGTTGGGTAACTTGTAGATTTACCTGCTGCTTTACAGCCGAACCGGGCTGGCACTACCGGTGAGGTGACCCTCGCTCCCATGGTACCACCGTAAAACGGTAGTGTTGTAGGAGGAGGTAGTTGCCATGCATAATTGTACATGACTGTCCATGAGACTACATCTTATTATGCAACGGAATTGGGAGGTACCTCTCGTTCACGTAATACCGTCGTAAAGTGACATCTTCGGTGTCGCGTTTCGTGAGAAGCCGGTGACCCATAGGGGGGAGGAGGGCAACGCATCGGCATAGTAATTGTGTAGTTGTTCATGGGCGTCGGTAGTCGTAAAAAGGCTTTGATTTCTCGTTTGTCCCCCTATTCTATAAAAATAAGTGATAACTGTATTCGTGTTACGGTTTCATACGGTCCAGAATATATTCATTAAATTCGCAACGGCCTGGTCATACACCAACGAAAATAGATGGCCGATGGGCTTGGAAAGTTCTAGAGTGGAGGCCGCGTTCAGAAAGACGAAGTGTTGGTAGACCATTCACCAGGTGGGAAGACGATCTCCGTGTAGTAGCCGATCCGGGATGGATGCGAGTAGCAGGAGATCGGTCGTTTTGGCGTTCATTGAAAGAGGCCTATATCCAGCAGCGGATTGATAGGGCTGCTAATAATGATGACGGCCTTTGAAGACCCGATGGAGCATCGGAGGGATGAAGGGCAGGAGAGCAGAGTGTCTGCATAACACTTATGCAAAAATCACCTACTGCTCGATTGCTATGCACTTCATCGGTCCTAAGATATAGAATCGATGTTGATGATTTCAAGGACATGACCCTGAACTAGTCACGGAGGCCGGAAGTCATCAGTCGCATCTTGTGCAATCTAAACCGGATACCGGGTGTACTGCACATGTATTGCGGTAGTTAAAAATACTGCCAATTTTTTCTATAGAATAGTAAGCAAACGAACAATCGGAGATTTTTTACGACTACCGACGCCCATGAACGTCCACATAATTAACGATGCGTTGCCCTCCTTCGCTCTATACCAATGGGCCGACCGTAACGCAACACTGAAGATGTCGCTTTACGGCGGTATTCTGTGAGCGAAAGGTACCTCCCCGGTCGTGAATTAAATATTTTCATAGAAATTTGTGGTCACTCGAAATAAAATGTATTTCGGAAACTGTGTTATTACGAAATAATTTATTCTCAATTTTTATTTTTTTATAAGCCATGTTCTATAATTACATTTTAATGTGTGAAGATTTTTAATTTTCGAACAACTTTTAATCAAGTAATTTATGTTTCTCATGGGTTTAATTCAAAGAAATACTCATACTGAAAGCCTTAACATCTAATAAATCCGAAAACTAAACACGGTAAGCTTAATATTATATTAATACTACGGTATAGCATTCTGCCGTAATTATGTGTGCCAACCATTCGACTTGACACCTAACGACCGCAAGATTTTTTGTATAAGCAAAAAATGTTGTGCAATATTAACTTGAAGATAGTGTGTAGGTACATGGGCTGAAATAGGCATAACGAAACTTACCTACGACTCTAAATTTATTCTAATTTACTTACGACGAAAATTAAACCTTCATGATTAATCACAAACAATATTATTGGCGTAGGACGAAAACAAACTTTATAATTAGAGTAAATTTTAAAATAAGAACACAATTTCTTCATATAAAGCGAATATTTTTTTGAAGGTTCTATTTAATCCATTGTATCCATTATTCATCGGTTCCATTTACGATTGTTAACTAAGGATTATGATTTATAAATGTCAACACTAATTATTATTCTTAAAAATATATAATTATAGTTTCTTATATTTATAGTTTGTTATATCGAATATATGTTTATAGTTTTTCACTGGGTTTTATGGTCAATAATCACATCACGACTCTATGGCTTCAGTTTTAATTACGCGAACATTTTATACGCTGGTGATGCGACCGTCACCGCAACTAAACTAATACTGAAGAACTATATCCTAGACGATTACGCACTGGCCACCATTGAATTTCCAAATTAATTTAAATAGACCCATATATTTACATAATACTTTTTTATAGGGCCATGGTCATTATCAAGATTGTAAATAAATGGTACAACAGATATAAAGAATACTTAACCACTAAATAATACCCGTGAATGAATGGTTCTTGGAGAGTATGGTGACTAAGACACGCTCCAAGAGCCATTCATTCACGTCAGCGCCGAGGCCATCTTAACTACCGTGCGCTGCTCTCAAAGTCAGAGTCGGGGATGAGTGACCACGCGGTCTCTCTGGCAATGCAAATAATAGTTAATTATTATACTCGTAAATATTTCCATATTAAGTAGATTCATATATAAATACTTAAAAAGCATAATGAGACTATTGACTACTAACGACGCCCATAGACATCCGTATCATTGTCATGCAGATCCGTTGCTCTCCTTTCTTCCTTCCCTCCAATAGGCCACCCCAGCTGATTGAAAGGTGGAAGGAAGCGACTGAATTCTATCACAGCAAAGAAAGGGGTAATTTAATAGCTAGCTATTTTTCTTATCGGTTTTTGGGGGCAAACGAGTTCGTTTACGACTACCGACGCCCATGAACATCTGAATAACTATGCCATTGCATTGCCCTACTTTTATTCTCCACTCCTATAGGTAACAGGCTAATCACGAACTTCACAAAACGGACCCGCTAAATTGATCTGCCCCTTCTGCACTCTATGTTACTTTTTACAATATAACACATATATTTTATGAGAACTTCACATAAAATATAAGTTAAAAGGTTTGATAAAAATATATCATTATTAGAATATTCACCTCGGAATACTTTTGAGTTTTTATCTCTCCCCGGTAACGTTATCGTATATCTTGAGACATTCACTTCGTTCTCCATAAAAACCGGTCTTCGTAATCCATCAGGCGAAAGGTAATAAAATACTGGGACCAATGTGGAGTCTAATAAGTTTATTATCTGTTTTATGGTGGTTATCTTCAAAGTTTAATTGAAAAAAAAATCGATTTCATAATATCACGCAAATGTTACAATGAAGCTTCTTGAATAAGGACATGAGGAAGTACTATAATCTTGCTTATATTAGTTACTTCAATGTTTAGAACTAACTATGGAGGTAATGCCATGCTGCATTGTACCCGAATCGACTTGGCACCTCCGAGGAGGTAGGTACCCCTGGCTCAAATGACATCGCCGTAAAGTGACGGATATGCCGTCGCGTTTCGTGTGGTTTGTGAGTAGCCGGTTACTCATAACTGGTGGTATGCTACGTATCTGCACGATAATAATGCGTATGTCTACGGACGTCGATATGTTCGCTTATTCTATAAGATAAAAAAGTTACGTACATTTTTTTTTCTGTAGATAGTTTGGCTTATAATAAATTCAAAATATTTATAATAAATAATTTTAATGCAGTTAAAGTTGCGAATATATGCGTTCTAGATAGTATGGCTTTTGCCTCATTCCCTGGAGAAAGCAGTTAAAGTTGCAAATACATGCATTCTACACAATGTGTGTTTTGTCACATTTCGTGGAGAAAGTCTAGTTTTAAAGGAGAGTTCGCGGTGTAAGGCGGTTAATACCGACAATATTTACACCGGTTCTACAATTTACTACAACACTAGACTACAGTTTTTTTCGGCGGGGCCTGCAACTGTTATCGATGGTATTGCACTTGCCATAACTAATACTAGTTGAGAAAGGTGGACGTGCCTCCCTCTTTTCCTCTTTTATATAGGATTAGGACCATTACTGGATTAATTTGAAGTCCTGTCTAACAAGTTTTTTTTTTATAAAGAATGAAGCGTGTGTGTTTATTCTTACTGTTTGCATTGTGGCTGTAACTGTGATACGCTGCTGTGGCCTGTATAGAACTAGACATTCACTATCTTATTATGAACGTCTATCTTTATACAATTCAAATAGTAAGCAGTAGGGTTCTGCTGCGTTGCTCGTAGGGGAGGCACTGCTCGCTCACATGACATCGCCGTAATGCGACAGCTATGCTGTGACTTTTTAAGTGTTTTATCGGCAGCCCATTATAAAGAAGGAAAGCTGCGAGTATGACAATTATGAGGATATAGATTACAGCAGTCACCAAAAGACCGGCTGGGCGTTTGTGATCTTACTTTTGTGATCTATATATTATAAAAACAAATCAAACACATTGTAGAAACAAATATGTGGTCACATACGAGAGGTGGTTGATAAGTATCCGAAACGACAAAGAAAAACTTTAATAATCTATTTAAAACAATTTTATTTTTCAACGTAGTCTCCTTCTGCCATAATGCATTTAGTCCAGCGATTCTCCAATGCCGTTACACCAGTTTGATAAAATGTTTTCGTAAATCCCCCCAAGAGTATTTTATATATTGCACTCGTCTACGGTGACAATGACTTCACCACTTGATGAAAATCCTCGGCCGCCCAACCATTCAATGTGATTCGGGCCTAGTCTGGGGAGTAGGGGGGATGCGGTGACAATTCGAACCGCAATTCAAGGAGTTTGGCAACTGCCACCGTTGACGAGTGCACAGTTGCGTTGCCGTGGTAGAATAAAACTTTATTTTTGGCTAAATGAAACCGTTTCTTTCGAATTTCTCTACAATTTTTTTGCAGCAAGCTTGCATAATACTCTCCATTTATTGTTTTTCTTTTTTGCAAATAATCCACTAAAATAATCCGTCGAGCGTCCCAAAAACCAGTCGCCATCACTTTGCCGACCGACAAAAACGTTTCGCTTTCTTCGGCGCCGGTCGCTTGATTAGATTGTTCTCTTATTTCAGGAGTATAATGATGGATCCATGTTTCATCTACTGTCACATAACGCTTCAAAAGCTCGTTAGTATCACGCTTAAACAGCGCCAAACACTCTGGCGAATCATCTACACGGCGTTGCCTTTGGTTAACAGTGAGCAAACGCGGCACCAAACGCGGGACAAGCTTTTTCATTCGCAAATGTTGGTGTAAAATGTTAAAAGCGCATTCAGAGGAAATGCTTACCATCTCTGCTATCTGCCGCAACTTTAAGCGCCGATCATTTAGAGCGATTTTTTAAATCTTTTTGATCATATCCGGATTCGTGACTACATTTGGATGGCCCGACCTGTTGGCGCCTTCGCAGCTCTCTCTTCCGCGTTTAAAATCAGTTACTCATGTGTGAATTATATTCAGTGCAGGAGCAGTATTACCTAAAACATTGTCTAGCTTGACTTTGATCTGGGCTGCTGATTGTTTTAAACCGTAAAACTTTATCACCGCACGAATTTCGTTTCTTTCTACTGTTGAGAAAATTTACGGCAGAGAAAGTTCTACGTTACACAAATTCCATCAGGTCGAATAAATTGAAATTTGGCATTCTATTTTCGAAAAGATGATGGAATATAATATAATACATTCTGTTTACCTATCTTTTTTAAGTCCGTCGTTTCGGTCAGTTATCAATCAGCCATCATATTAGAACCAATTCATATTTAGAACCAACTCTTAGGACCGTGTGGAAAAATTTCCAAGGTTTCCACTCGAATTACTTGACAACTAATTGTTTCTCAATGTCGACTAATTCGACATATTATACCAGGAAATTGTTGCGACAAAAAGGTTCTACGTATAATACACTAGCTACTTTGATTACAGAATGTCTAGATGGAGCGTCGCCCTGTTGGGCGAAACTATACCTATACTAGGTAGGCCCTGTTGGGCGAACCAAAACAATGAAAACTAGACATGTTCAACCATGAGGCAGTTTTTTACATTGTGCGTCAATGTATATGTGTGAGTATGTACCAGTGTATGATACCAGCTGTACTACAATTCTCCCATAAATCACAAAAACTAGTGTTTCCGTTTAGTGAATTTAATATTTTAGTTGCTTTTTTAAATAAATATATACAGCCGAATATTTAATTAAAATAGTGAGTCTGAATGTTGTATTAAATTATGTTACAATGTTGCCATTTGATAGGCTAACATAAGAACTGTTATAATCCACAGACTAATAAAAATATTTTTTTAATCACTAAACATAATTTAATAAAACAGTAGAAATAGTGGTTCCGTACATTAGGTATATTTTCTAAATGTTAATCGCTAAAATTAATAGAATACAACTAAATGATTTTTAAAATTTTGTCTGTCTGTTTATCTGTTTATATGTACATGGTAATATCTGAAACTACTGAACGGAATGTTTTTCGTTTTGAAGCCATTGACCCCTTTAGAGAGGGGGGACGGGTGCTCCCCTCTCTAATAAGGAGGGCAGCACCCGTCCGCACTTTCCACCATGGGCTTTTATCTTACGTGCATGATATGCGGTCTGAAATTGAAAGCTAGATCTAGCGTGACGCCCAGTTACTCGACATTAGGGATACGGTTTCATGTGAAAATAAAACCAAAATCAATGACCATCTCCTTGTATTTATTTTTTGAAATGTTTTCGCTTAGACGCTACGTTACTAATGACATTGTTTAATTTTCATTTGTGGAAGTATCTTATAATATATATTATGAAAATACTTTTCCGCTACCAGCCATATTAAAATTACTTGATGTAGAATACCGCAAACATGAGTTGTTTCTACTTCAAAATAACTAGCGCCATCTATAAAATTTTCCGATGCAGTAGATACTATTTTCGAATAATTAGCACGGGTCGTTAAAAAAATATTGTTTAATAAACCGACGAATAATTGTTTCCGTTCTTTTGCATATATCACATACATCTTGCGAAGCATAATTTGTGGTACTGTAATTTTTCTTTTGTTATTAATATGAATGAATGTAAGCATTTTATCTGTTTTACGTAATACCCGCACAAGGCAACCTGTTATAAAGTCAACTATTTGGTTACTAAATTCACAAAATCGTGAACAATCTAATGTCATTTTTGTCTAACAAAAAGTGTTCTTCGTGATTTTCAATCACATCTTCATCATCTCTGCGTGAAAAAGGTACAGTTTCGTTTATGCATTTAAGGGACGAAGAACACATAAGGACACTTGTGTTTTCAAGGGGCTCAAGTTTCCTGACTGGGCCGATTTGAGCTTCATATGGCAAAGTAGCTTTTTTATCGTTATAGCCACCATGCATTCAGATGATCGTCATAGCCACCATGCATGCGTATGGATCCAGATAATAATTCTATGTGGTTTTTTTTTACTCTAATTTGTTTTTTACTTTTTCATTAAACGTTACAAATATATATACAAGTGAAGATAATTATTATGTTAAATTATTGCATTGCTATCAATCCTTGATAAATGTGCAAAGTTTCAAATCGATCCGACTTTTTAAAGTTGATCAAAATGACGCTAATAAAAACGCGATAGTAAAAATATTCCTTCCTATACAGCATGGCACTACCTCTTCCTAAAACTATAATTTTAGTTTTTGAAAAGTAATCAACCAAATACACCAAACTATTATCCCCATAAAAATATTTTAAATTGGGAGAATGAAAAATAAAACTGGCAACACTGATAAAATATAGGATAATTCAATAATTATAAAAGAAAAAATAAAAGATATAGTTTTTTTAGTGACTTACCGATGATAGGTGCTATTTTTAGCCCTTACTTTATAATTCCAACACACTTTAATAGCACATACCGTAATTTTATAGCTGTTATTTCCTTATTACTATGCGCGCGTAATACGTAATGACTCTAAAGCGGCACGATATATGGAAAGCAGTTATAAGCCAATGGCTGATATTTTTTGACACATTTTTGCGCATTGGACTCTCTATTTAGCCATTATATAATCAAAGACTTGCTAGGTATAATTATTCTGAAAATATAATAAATTATTTATAAGTAGAAAAGTGTACGTTCTAAATTTAAAACTTCCCTCCGAATTTTTACGACCTATATACTACTACGCTGAGAACATTTTGGCTCTATGATTTTTATGATTTGAAATGTCATCTGGGGCAATAGATCTAATAACAGTCACGTCCTTGATAAATATGTCGATTATCACAACATCGCTAACGCTCTGTATATCCCGACCCATTATCCTCATGTGAACTATAACGAGCGCATGCAGTTACTAAGTATAGTCGACATCGCACTGGTCAAAAACGTTTCACTCGCCATAAAAACGGCCGAATCTTTATACATGCTTAATTCGGGCCATAGACCTGTTCTAATAGAGGTAGGAGATAGTAGAATCAGTAACAACAATTGTGTAAAGGCAAAGATCATAGACTTTAAATTACCAAAAGATAATGTAGCCAAACTGTAATAGAGTGACCTCGACATTATCCCAGATGGTACAGACAGCCTGCTATCAGAGCCTCATCCAAAGTTACCGCCCCCCTGGTTAGCAAAATAGAAGAGCCGTCAAGAGAGACCTTCACCGTCCCAGAGGACCGTTTAGCTATCGCTTACGATGTCAAGGACTTTATCCGTCGGAACGTGTAACGAAACGCGGTTAAACATCTGCACGCCCGCAACGCAGGTGAGGAGAGATCAGACAAGCCATCCGTAAACTCGGAAGCGATGCCAAAAAGCTGTAACCAAATTCATAAACGGGAGATGGGTTCGTTCCGTTAGCGAACAATGACCGTCTCACAAGGCCTGTCTCAAGTACTGTCCTCCTGCTAAGGCAATTAAGACTGAACCAGCGGATCAAATGCCACTGCTAAATCGCGAAAATCGTTTAACTGCACTAGACAAACACGAAAAAGCGGAACGTGATGGTTACGTTAGAGAGTCAAAGCACTCACAGTTCCCGCCTCACAGTCCCTCCCATTTAGAAGATAAGGTATATAGTACAGTATCTGGCCTGGCTGTGCCACTGGTCAATGAGATCATGCGTCAGACGGACACAGAAGAAGTAAAGGATCAAATAAAGAACCTTCACTCGTAGAGGGCCTCCAGGCCCGAGGGACTAACTAGCAAGGTGGTGAAACAGCTTAACTTACTATATACCTCTTAGTGTGCATTTTACCGACCGTCTAGCGCAATGCACCTTCCCAAGCATATAGAAGGAAGCCGTAGTGACAGGCATACACAAACCGGGGAACCCCGGGTGGAGCCCACTAGCTACCGAGGAGTCCGATAAGCTCGCTAGGTAAAATCTATGATAGAATAATCTTCGCACTAATCAAACGCCGTGATACAAGAGAAGAACCTATTCATAGACGAGCTCCGCGATAGTGCCAGTTACACACTGCAAGTTCACCGCCTCACGTACTCACGAGACTCCAAAATGAATGGCCGTAGTTAATTCGAGCGAAAAACGACACAAACATAAACACCAAGATACGCTCCCGCAGAAAAAGTCAATAGGACCAGCTAATGGGTAGCAGTTTTTAGTCGGTAGTAGTTATCGCTTCATGACCTGAGACCGTCGCACCTTTTGGTCTCCCTTGGTTCGGCCGGATGGTGCGTAAATGCATTTTTCCTGCTGGAACCAATACGTATACCGCTTCGAACCGGTCGAAGCGCAGAAACGTCACATATAGCAACACAGTTATAACAGCTGACTGACAGATTGAACCACTCACACGTCACTTACGAATCCTTATTCGTGTTCTGTGCCTTAAAAAAATATAAGTTTCATTTTTCAATTGTTTAGACATGCTTTTATAAGTTTTTGTGCCTTGATATCACTAACTTTAGTGTTTTATCAGAGATTTTGTACAAAAACAATATTGGTTATATGGTCACTATTGATATATGGTAGGTACTTATTAGATTATTGCAATAATAAAAAAATTAAACGCCATCTACAATTGTGATAATTAACTGTCTAGCCAAATACATTAATGCACAACATCTTACAATACGATGAACGGAACTTTGAATTGCCTAGATAATTAATAGCACTGCCGCTAGATGTCATTAGTTATATACATATTTTGCAAACTATCTTATTTCAGTCGAAGTAAGATACGTATTTTATTTCGACTATTTTACAGAAGTGACATACATATACGATAGCCACACCTTTATTCGCCACTGCAGTTTTGGGGGTACGCCAATAATCCAAAGTCCATAATCATTTTATCATTTCTACCTATAAAAAACATAAATCGTCCTATTTATCTACCGTAGGTACCTTTTTTCTTTTTCTGTTGACGCGGGGAAACGTATTTACGCGCCTTCGCCGGCTCTGGGTGGGGTCCAGTGGTGTGTGGGACTCGCGGCACATGATAGTGCCGAATACCCACAAAAACCACCGCGAGTGCCATCAGTGCCGCCCTTGGTGAGACGCCCCGTAACAACTATCATCAGGGCATCTCGACGGCTAGTCAGCCCCCTAAAGGACCAACTCCACCTCCACAGATGGGGTTGCCCAGCACTACAGGACAACCCCACCGACTTTGTGACAGTGCAATGGGATGAGGTTCCCATCCTCGCCCCTTGCCCCGTGCGCAGAAGCGCCACCTCCTGTTGCTCTTAGGTCCTCTCTTCTTATAGGAGGGGTACCGAGAGCGATTGCTCCTCCTGATCTTTAAGCCCCCTCTTCTTATAAGAGGGGTGCAAAGATTCCCTTCGGTTCAATTGGCGTCGCCTGGGTTCACCCCAGGCTACTAAGCCCCATCGCCACGACAAGGCTTGAACCATGGTGGGGACTATCTTAGGTACCTACTATAGGTATAGTTTATTTTATTTTCTCAAATTGTAGAATTTTTAAGTGTTTATGGAAAATTAGGACATTTATAAACGTCCTTTGGGGAACGCCGTACTCCCCAAACAAAGCCCGCAAAAAATTGCTCGTAACATTAAACGAGCCGAAAAAACCGCAGGAAATATATGAGACTTTATTGAGTTGTGTATTTAGTGTCCTTGTCACATTGCAGCTACAAAAGGTCGGGCACAGCCCAACATGGATGAAGAAATGGGTTAAGGCCAGGACGAAGTGAGAGTGCAGTTTTCTCAGATGACCACCGTAGTCTCGTGCCTCGTGCATATATCATCTCAGTAAAGGGTAGTGCTATGCTGTATTGTAGCTATCGCTTTAAAGTGACAGTTATAACAATCGAATTCCGTACCCATAATTTGTGAGTAGCCCTGATGCACTGCAGTATGGTACCACCACTTTTTTTTTTTGTTGACGCGGGGAAACGCATTTACGCGCCTTCACTGGCCCTGGATGGGGTGCAGTGGTGTATGGGGCTGGCGGCACATTATAGTGCGGAATATCCACAAAAACAACCGCGAGTGCCACCAGTGCCGCCTTTGCTGAGGTGTCCCGGAACAGCAAATCATCATGGCTAGTTTGCTCCCTAAGGAACCGACGCCACCTCCACAGATAGGGTTGTCCACACCTCAAGACTACCCCACCAACTTTGGGGCAGTGCAATAGGGTGAGGTTCCCATCCTCGCCCCTTGCCCCGTGCGCAATAGCACCGCATTGAGCCTCACCGCCACAACAAGGCTTGAATCATAGTGGTGAGTATGGAACAAACTCTTACTAGAATACTAGTTAATGGTAGATAGTCACCAAGGCTTCTGTTCCACATAGGCTATGCTATAAAAAATCTCTTTAAAACATTGTGAAATTTTTGACTGAAAGGAAATATATTAAATTTGCTCCTGCGGGCCAGGCCAGGCGCTAATTACTGACGATAAAATGTTTCAAGACGTCGTAGCAGAGAACATAGAAATCTCCTGACATCGTAGCAGGGAACATAGAAATCTCCCGATGTCGCAGCAGGGAACCTATACATCTCCCGACGTCCGAAAGAGCTCATCTAGGTTCTGGATCTACTCGTGTTTTACAAGAGTCAGGTCTTCCTGAGGGACTGGCCAGTCCCCGAGGTACACTTACGCCCGCGGGGCTTTAGTTAAACTGTCCTCGTTACGCGGGTGTGTTCTTGTCACACTCGCCTATTGTCCTGTCGCACCACCGCCACCACAGTCCAAGCCTTGTGGTGGTGGTGTGCTCACTAGCCTGGGAAGAGCTCAGGCGGAGACAATTGGGCCGAGCAGGATGCTCTTTGCTCTCCTCTTATTTGCGCGCTTTGTGGACGGGGCAAGCGGCGAGGATGAGAACCTCACTCCATTGCACTGTCCCAAAGCTGGTGAGATTGTCCTGTGGTGCGGCGCGGAAAGAATTTTTCTGTTTGAACATGCTGCATTGCAGTGGAATTGGGCGGGCAAGACTGAGGAGATATCTCTCCCACACATGAAACCGCCATAAAGTGCCAGCAATGACGTCGCGTATCATGCGGTTTGTGAATTGCCAGTGGTCCTTTTGAGGTGAGGCGAAAAAGTGTGTAACGCATCTGTATGACAGTCATGCAGATGTCTGTGGGCGTCGGTAGTAGTTAAAAGTGTTCCGTAGCAGCAAATGAAAATAATCGTATATATATTGAACTACCTAATCGATTATCTTCAAACCAATATTTCGTTTCAAGCTTTTACTGAATTCTATATGCCCAATTTTTTTACACTTGGCCCCCGGTAGTTTAAAAATTAGAGAGGGGAGGGGAAACTTTTTACCGCCGAAGTACGAATCTCCGACTAAGACGTCTGTGAAATACGAACCGGCAAACTATCGGACGGACATTACGAAACTTTAAGGATTCCCTTTTTTGCTTTTTTGGCTACAGATCCTATATAGGACTCCTGACACGTGTGCACCTGACACACATTCCCACAGAACCCTAAAGAGGTAGTGTATTGATATTACCGTGTTCAACTAAACAAATACTTCAGCTTTGTATATTACAAAGTCATTATATTTTTATAGATTTCGCGACGCAGTAGGACTGCTGACAGCCGGACAGTAATTTATTCATGGCAGGTCGTTCCACTGCAGAAGTGTGCGCGTGCGCAGTCACGTTGCAGAACATTTGAGGCGACAGACTGATAACACGACTGATATTGGAATATTGATAAAAAACAATATTAGTTACAAGTATTATTGCATACAAACGAAACAGTAAATTGATGATTGGTGACACATGTGGTTGACAATTAGCTATCGCGCGCGTGAGGTGAGAAGTACGTAAGAGGTAGCGCCTTGAAGCATTGCAGGCGAATTGTGCTTCCTTTCCCAATGTCTCTCTCTAAACTTCCGTTGGATAAATTTTCGTAACATTGTTCTGATGCATTCACCAGCTTACTCCCCAAGTCAAGGGTGGGTAATGAATGCTGACATCAAAAAGAGGTACGAATCAGTCGACATTAAAGTCAGTTTTTTTTTAAATGATTTACTTTGTCTAAGGCAAAATGGCTGCTAGAAATACTCCTAAGATACCGCCCGACTCTCAAAAGCAGGGCCTATCTGAAACTTGACTGTGGTTCACTTAAGAATAACCACAACCAAAAGTAAAAGTGTATTGTAAGTTTAGTTTTGAATGAAATGGCAATAAGACAGCGTGGGCAGTATGTCAAACATGAGTATCACACAGACGTGGGCATAGCTACTACTGCGAATTAGTTATTATTTACCTAAAATGTCAACGCCGAAGAAGTTGTTTTAATTTGTTTACTGTCACTAATACGGTGGTATTAAACCTTTTTAGACAATATTGAGAATGGCTGGAAAATTTGTATGCCAGCCATCAAATCTCTCCAGGGCAAAAGAATTTGAATTTTCTCGCAATAAATTCATTAATTTACAGAATTCTTAACTATACGAGTCAGACCCACCTACGATGTTTGCGTGTCACTTGAGTTCAGTTGAGCTCACGTGTCTGCGAACGGGGATTGGCCCCACCGCTTATCAGTCACAAACAAATTGCTCATTTCATACACAATTTAGAACGTCTATCATTTTGTTTGTTTGCGCTAATTTTACGGAGCCAGCTGGTTCCTTTTAACCGTGATGATGATCGGTACACACCGATTACAATACGTTTTCATTCGCGGTGTCTATCCTAAAAGTTTCAGCAGACAGCAGTGCAAAATTCATTAATATCTTCAACGACAGCCATTAGCTACTTTTTTATTTAATTAACAATAAATGTTAGATTAATACAAATTAATTCTACTTATAATTTTCATTTGATATTAATTTTGTTTATATAAATTTATAATGGATACGTTTATTTTTATTTCGGACCGACATCATTACACTAATACGTAAAGCTAAAAAATTGCGCGGACGAATTTTATATGAATTTATACACTTACAGCTGATGTGAACGCTGATTATTTATATAATGTGCAATAAATTTTATTATTTTAATTAAATAAAACGTTATCCACGCTTCGGTCTGCACACGATGCTGAAACTACTGTAATACACAATTTTGGACACTGTCAAATATATTATGAATTTATGACGTACGAACATTGATTTACAAAACTACAAGTTATAAGATTTCATATTCAACTGTCACTCTAAAGCATCCGTTGTAACATAAACATTTTTCCAATGTCAACCTAACGTTTAGGGTTTTAAGTCGTTTTTACAATGCAAATATATTATTCTGGATTTCAATATAAAATTTGTCTGGCCATGAATACTGTTACAATAAAAATAAAAATCATTGTATTTGAAATTGGAATCAGTCATTTTTATACGATTATTCGTTGAGTTTTCTCGTTTTGACGCCTATATATTGTACAATATTTTGCGATATTAAAATGGAGTGGATGGAAGCAAAATATTTTATCTCAGGAAATGACGGTAGCACCCGGAACCTTGTCGCGTACTTTAAGAGATGACTTATGACTTGCAGCCTATAAGAGACGCACTTGGCCTTTCAGATGAACCTCAAAGATGGATAGTGTGCTACAAACGAAGTGGTACACAAAGGGAGGTCTCAGACAAATTATGTTTACGGATGAGAAATTATTTATAATTGAGCAACATTTTAACAAACCAGATGACCGTGTTTGTGCTTAAAGCTCCAAGGAAGCTTCTCAATCAGTCGACAGACTACATACAGCGTGGCCATTATTCGACTTCAGTGATGGTTTGGTGGGGTGTCAGCTGTGAAGGAGCGACTGAGCCATATTTTTGTGAACAAGGTATCAGAGCATTGGTACAAGTATGTCAAGGTACCATTCTTGAGCAGGTAGTTAAGCCTCTTAATAACACCATGTTCATTAGTCAAGTCTGGTACTTCCAGCAAGACTCGGCGACGGGTCATAAAGCTCGGTCCACGCAGTCTTTGTTTGGAAGCGAACGTCTCGGACTTCATCACATCTGAAGACTGGCCGTCGTCTAGTACGTCCTTCTATTGATGTCTGGTCTCAAAGTTCAAAAGCCTGTATTACAGCCAATGGAGGCCAGTTCGAATAAGCTTCTTATATTTTTAATTGTTTTACATTTGTGTATGAAATTAATACACTGTAAAAGTAGTACAAGTTATTTGGAATTAAAAAATATTTTTTTTCTTTGATACAATGTTTATGGCAACATTAATTCAACCAAGTCCGTTCAGTGTTCTGTGTTAAAAGAATAATAAACATACACAATAATTCTAGCGTCCGCCCGCGATTAAATTATAGACTAAATCGTTCATCGGGAATCGTGAGTCTACGGCTAAAAATCTTATGAAAATCGATTGTTGAGCCAAATAACCTAACAACTTCCTTGTGCTTAGGTTATTTTTTGTTACTTGCACTCAAAAAACTTGGCCTAAATTAATACGTGTATCGATCAATATCACTGTCTAGAATCAAGAGATTTAATGAGGCTAAACGTAAGCCGCAATATTGAAGAACGTCTCGCAATGAAAAAAAAATATTTTGAGAAGATCGATAATGTACAGACAGCGTTTGGCCACTTTGTTTGTCTTTTGTTATTATTTTGTATTAGTATTATAGCAGGATTTTAAAATATTCTAATAGGAAGATATAGCATAGATATATCTGCAAAGGCATATGAATAATTTATACATCTATTTAACATAATATTTATATCATACTAGTAGCACCCCGCGGTTTCACTCTTATAGCCTTTATAGCCTGCCTTGATAAATGGACACAAGAAAGTCAATTAAAGCCGTAGTTCCTGGGATATGAATAAAATCTTAAATATTCCTAACCTAACATTTTCTTAGTGAATTGCTCTATCCTTGGGAGAAAACCGTATAAAAATCGTTATGGGAGATTTTGAGAAAATTGATCACATACAGTTACACGGCTTTGGGAACTAGCAAGTAAACATTTCAATTGATCAAATACCTAAGCACATTCATAGTGTAGTTCATGCCATTTCATAGGTAGTAAATTAATTCTTTTGTCGAAATAATTGTAAGAGCGAGAGTCAACAAATTCTTTGAAGTCGTTTTTTATTGCCTCGTCGGAAGTGACTTTCCTGTCTTTGTAAGAAATTGTCAAAAAGCTGAAAGAAATACCGGTCTAGAACAACTCAAACTCGCCTATGAAGGTCTCCGTAGCAGCAAACCAAAAAAAAAAACGCGTACCTCTTAGACAAAATCGATTTTGTTAAAAACAATTTTTGTTTAAAGTTTTTATTGAAACGAACAGTAAGATTAGAATAAAATAAATATTTAAGGAAGTGCTCACTCATACAACAAATGTGATTTTTTGCTGTTTCTGTTGATCAGGAAACCCTTCACGAGTTCTTACACACGCAGGCAACGGCATAGACACGTGAATGAATAAACAATTGCATGTTTATACTTGTAGTTACACTCGTATTTGCATAAACCTCTTATTAATCGTCCTTAGGAAACAAAATCCCTTTGTTTGTATGAATAATTGTAAAAATAATAATATTAATGAATTATATTCTTCGATACACGATTTTATTGATTTCTCAGTGGACTACCAGCAGCTCCCTCGTCTCCTTTAGACTTAAAATCGTCTCACTAAGAGCAAACAGATTTTTGGATATTGGAATGAAAGTCACAGCACATTGCAGCTAAACAGGATAGGTGCGATCGGGGAGGTACCTCTCCTTACATGATACCGCTGCAAAATAAATTTTGCGGTTCGCAAGAAGAGCCATGCCTCCACGTTGTTTGGGCACGTTTATTTGAGATGAGATTCATGGGGCCCACTGGAGTGCACGAAGGGAAGGAAGACAACACGAGCGCATAACAATAATACGAATGTGTGTCCACAAGCGTTGTAGAAATTATATTTTTCTACTTAAACATTTTATAAAAAGTATATCTGTCATCTTTGACTGTTAGAATGAGGGTGTGCTCGGTTTCAGAGAAATGAAACTCTTTACTTTTTATCGTCGAGGAGGACGGGATCATTTGTTAAAATATGATAATCTAATAGTATTTTTCATTTCCGCCCGGCAACTTATTTTTTCCTGAAAGGCACGAACAAATATTTTTATTTAATATAAAAATTATAGTTTACCTAATATTTCTGAAATTTTAGACAACCTTAGGGATGCACGATTTTTGACAACCATCAATATGTGAACCCTAGATTTTTGTAGTTCTTCTTTCCATTCCAGCAATCTCGAGTCTGATAGAGACAAGACTGCGTTCAATATTTCAACTCGTGGCACCTTCAGATTCAAGCGTATGGCCTTTGGTCTTACTAATACGCCTGCGACGCAGCAGAGATTGGTAGATATGTTGTTTGGTAATCGCTCTGGTGTGAAAGGGAGTGGTTATATGGACGATTTAGTGATTTTGTTACAAGTCTTAGACATTTTAAAAGAAGCTAATCTTACAATAAATTTTGATAAAATGTAATTTTTTTAGAAAACAACTTAAATATTTAGGCTATGCTTTAGCACCTTGGCTGCTCCCTTGAATCAACTTACTTCTACTCGTAAGGGTGCACCACCTCTTGAATGGACAGTGGAAGCAGATAAGTCTTTTAGAGAGCTTAAAGAGTGCTTAGTCTAGTAGGAAGCAAAATAATTTCATTTTAGTAATCACTTGTTGTTTTTCAAAGTATTGTTCAATGTTTCCTATGCGACGAGCTGTGTATTTAGTTTCATATTACTTGTACTCGTTAAGTATACCTACAGTATTCTGTAGAACGTTTCATTTCAACATTTGTTAATGATGATCATAGATCTTGGGATGTATTTTTGCCTCAAATTCTATTTGTTATTAATAGTGCTGTGAATGAGACCACTGATTTCACTCCTTCATTTTTGGTGTATGGTAGAGAATTGGTTTCTTGCGGTACACATTATCTTGATTCATAAAATATAGATAATTTGATTTTCGCACCGCGTGATTGCTATGCGGAAAAATTTTGGTAGATTAGCTGAAATATTTAATCAAGATCAGTTTCGATTGTATTATTCACAATAAAAAAAATCTGAAAGATATAATTCGCGCCGTAAATCGGTTGAATTTAATGTAGGTCTGCAAGGAAACTTATTTCTTGAGGCATAAGGATAATCATTTTACTAAAAATTTGTTCCCGAGTATATAAAATGTAAAATTGTTAAAAAGAAAGTGTTTAGTTTATGTTCTACAAGATTTAAATGGCAGAGTTGTCAGGATGATACATAGTTTTGTATTGTATGTACTGTTACATGTGGTGTTGCTCTACAACACTAGTTGATGCATTGTCTATGTGAATTATTTTGGGAATATTCATCTATATTACACCTTTAATATGTTATGAAGAAAAAATATTATGTATTAGAGCATCCTATAGTTATGTATTTACTTAGCAGCTGTGAGTAAGGTCAATAGTGATGTTATCTCTTTTTGAAAGGGCGAGGTGTAATAAGCACAACATAATTAGCGTATTCTTATGATTGTAGTGATGTTTGTCAAAGATGAATGTATGGATGCAGTATATGTGGTATACAGTGAACAAAATTTTACTATTTATAATGTTATTTTCGGATAATTGAAATAACAAATTCTCATGCTGGCAGTAATGCTAAATATTTCTCTTTTGCATTCAATACCTTATGCTTAGGTTTGAGTTTTATTTTAGAGTTTTTAAATTTTGCAAAGAGTAGCAAAATTTAAAAAAATTTGCCTAACCTCGGGCGGAGGTATTGTAGCAATTATACTTTGCTGCTTAAACATTTTATAAAAAATTATATCTGTCATCTTTAACTGTTAGACTGAGGGTGAGCTCGGTTTCGAAAAGTTGCACTTTACTTTTTTTCGTCGAGGAAGACGGAATCGTTTGTTAAAACATGATAATCAAAAAGTATTTTTCATTTCCGCCCGGGAGCCTATATTTTCCTGAGAGGCACGAACAAATATTTATAATCAATATAAAAGGTAGAGTTCATGATTTCATGCCGACGCCATTTTATGTTTCGAAAAGTCTTTGTTAATGTTAGTGTCTTATTTCTCTTAAGTGTATATTTTGATATAGTTGTTTACATGATCTGTATGGCTATTAATCTGATAGCCGTATCATTAATGTGTTAGTTCGAATAGCCACGTGTGAAAATTGATAGTTAAATTCTATTTAATTGTAACTGAGTGTATATATTGCATGATTTTAGTTGACTCATGAAACCAAGAGAATGGGAATCTTATTGGTTCCGTGTTCCTTTTCAGAGCTCCTCCTTTTTTTTATTACATTGAGATTTAATGTGAAGATATGAAGTAATTTAATCTTCCACTATATAGGGAATGAAGAATAATCAGGGATTAAAATTATATATAGAAAGGAGTCCTCCAGGTTGCGGCAGGGAGTCTCGGACAACTGCCAGATAAGACTTCATACCCTCACTTCTTACCAACCCTTCTTAAAAAACTGTATTGATTTTATTGTTTGTTTCTGGTACTGTTTTAAGTTTGTATGTGGTTGTGAATGTGGAAGAACATGTTTAAATAAATGTATCTGAGAGTCTAAATAAACCCTCAACAGTTCTTCATCCCCAGAAGTCCTTTTATTTATTTTATTTAAAATTGTAACAGCGTCGATAGTCGCCACGAGCCTTCGACTTCCAACTTGCCCCCTCAATTAAAATATTATTTCAGGAATGGGTAGGGCCATGCTGCATAGGAGGGGGTAGTGCCATGCATGGTGCATGACACTACATCCTCCTATGCAACGAATTAGGCCGGCACGACCGGGGAGGTACCTCACTTGATACTGGCGTAAAGTGACAGCATTGCTGTTGCGTTTCGTGCGGTTTGTGAGTAGCCGGTGGCCCATTGGTGAAGATGATAGCAGGGAAACGCATCTGCGCAATATTCTTCTTTAATAGGAAAGGGGACAAACGAGAAAAGGGAGCCTTTTTGACAACTACCGAAGTCCATGAACATCCACATAACGTATCTTGAATTACGTAAAGAGCAACTACGCTCTTTACGTAATTCTAGAAAACTTGAACGAAGAAAAGGTTTCGGAATGTAGATGAAATTAAAGATCGAGACGAGCGAGTCGCTCAATGACGTAATAATGTTAATTATGGTTTTTAAATCAACAGTCGAAACCGTAAACTAGTAGATAATACTAATCAGGAGCTGTACGTAATCGCTTTTGGTCTCTACTGGGGTCATGGATGAACCCAGTTGCTAGGTAGGAAATTTGAACGCTATTGGGTTCTATCTACTGGTGTCATGGATGAACCCAGTTGCTAGGTAGGAAATTTGAACGCTATTGGGTTCTATCTACTGGGGTCATGGATGAACCCAGTTACTAAGTAGAAAATTTGAACGCTATTGGGTTCTATCTGTTGGGTTCATGGATGAACCCTGATGTTTAGTAGTAAATTTTAACGCTATTGGGTTCTATCAACTGGGGTCATGGATGAACCCATTTGCTAGGTAGGAAATTTGAAAGTTATTGGGTTCTATCTACTGGGGTCATGAATGAACCCAGTTGCTAAGTAGGAAATTTGAACGCTATTGAGTTCTATCTGTTGGGATCATGGATAAACCCAGTTGCTAAGTATGAAATTCGAACGCTATTGGGTTCTATCTACTGGGTTCATGGATGAACCCTGATGTTTAGTAGTAAATTTCAACGCTATTGGTTTCTATCTATTGGGGTGATCGATGAACCGAGTTGCTAAGTAGGAAATTTTAACGCTATTGGGTTCTATCTACAGGGGCCATAGCTGAACCCAGTTGTTTAGTAAGAGCTTGAATGCTATTGTGTTCATCCTTCTGGGGTCATGGATAAACCCATTTGTTTAGTTTAGTTTCCCAAGCTGTAAGGTGACACCTTAGATTACAGAACCCCACCACCAGAACTCCAACGAGTTCAATGAAGAGGTAGTAACGCGCACGCGAACGCAGCTTGCGTTGCTGCTGAGCCGACACAACCAGAGGCTCAGCAACAATGCTCTGAAACGTACTTACATTTCACGAATATGATAGCGCTGCAAAATGATAGCGATGTTTTCTGCGGTTCGTAAGTTTCTGGTGGCGCATTTAATGAATAGGGTGAAAAATCAACACATACCCAATTGTGCTGATGTCTTTAAGCATTTGCAATTACGAAAAGACTCTGACTGCTCTCATCTCTATACATATTATCAAAAAAAGTCTCTGTCGTAAGTAAACTTATCTGTATATAATGTAGTAAAAATTTACTAAATGAATTTTCATGCGGTTGTCACCCAAGCATAGAGCGACACTCGAGACGTTTATATGTGTTATTATTATTCACAGGCGAAGTCAGGGTAGATCACCAGTAAACTATGAAATAACCAGTTCAAAAGATAAACACTGGAACTCATTCGCAACACGGTCATATTTACCTCGCTTTAATAAAATAGGCACTTGTGGGTAGGGGGAGCCACTGAACGCACGTGACTGTAGGTCGTTGCCTTGCGGTACGAATTGAGGTTACTACGCTGCGAAGGCGACGCTCAATCGCGACGGTTTAAAACAAGTGTGTTGTTAAACAATAGTTCTAGTGGTAAGCATGTCTAAACAATACTTCTAGTGGTACGAGGGTGGATCTAATAGTTCTAAGCCCGACCAAGTAAATGAAAGAAAAGTGGATCTAAATTTATTTTTATTTTTCGACATAGTCTCCATCTAGTTCAACACACTCCTTCCACCCGACCTGCAACTTGTTTATCTCCTCGAAAAAAAAGGATTCCGGAAGGTCGAAATAATCGTTTACTGCGACTATCACTTCATCTTTGGTCGAAAATTTCGAGCCACCCAAATGTTCTTTTAAATTTGGAAATAAATGATAATCCGAGGGGGCTAAATCCGGCAAATAAGGTGGGTGGGGCAGCAATTCGTAACCACAATCATGGATTACAGACATTGTTTCAACCGAAGTGTGAACACGTGCATTGTCTTGATGAAACAAAACTTTCTTACGCAACATTCCCGGCCTTTTTTCTTTTATTTCTTCCCGGAGTCTTCGTAAAAGTTTACAATAATAACTAGAATTTATACTTTGACCTTTCGGTATATAATCCACAAAAATAATGCCCTTCGCATCCCAAAAAACAGAAGCCATGACTTTGTTAGTCGACAAAACGACCCTAGCCTTTTTCGGTGTAGGAGAGTCTGATCTTTTCCACTGTTTGGATTGTTGCTTTGACTCAGGAGTATGGTGGTGAACGCAGCTTTCATCCATGGTAACAAATCTATACAAAAAGTCCTCGGGATCAGTCTCAAAAAGTTCCAAACAGTCTTGCGAAATTGTGTATCGAACTCGTTTTTGTTCAGCTGAAAGCAACCTCGGGACCCAGCGAGCAGAAACCTTATGGAACCCCAACTCTTCCGTTATTATGTTTTGCACCCGGCCATAACTAATGTTTGTTATCTCATCTATCTTACCAATGGTCAAACGTCGGTCACCCAGTACGAGATCACAAATTTTATCGATGTTTTCTTTCATGGTAGAGGATGTAGGCCTTCCGCTCCTCGGATCATCTTTAATGCTCTCACGACCTCGCTTAAACTCAGCTACCCACTTCTTAACACTGGAATACGATGGAGCAGACTGCCCCAAAGTGCTCACCATATCTTAATGGATGTCTTTTGGTGATAGGCCTTTTTATTGAGGTACTTAATGACTGCACGGTGTTCAATTTTCTCCATTATTGAAAATTGCGTCAGATTGCTTCAAACAAATAATCACAGAAAATTTATATTGTGCAGTATCGGAATGAAACTGCGCACAATAAATCAATATGACACATACTAACAAATGACGGTAGATTTAAAAAGATGTCATAGCTCCATATAGGTTAGGCCACGAACTTTTAGATCCTCCCTAGTAAGCATGTCCAATGTGAGGTCCCGGATCAGATTCGCGGGTCGGACAAAAGTTTAATTAAGATTTCTTTAAATTAATGAACTTGACCTGGAAAAACGACTTAGGAGTAGAGAAGTTGGCGGTGTTACACCCATACAGATATTATAGATGGAGAAGGAAAATTACAGGTAGCTCAAGCCTTGTCGTAGCGGTGGGGCTCAGTAGCCTGGGGTGAACCCAGACACCTTGCGCGTAACCAATTGAACCGTGGGCAGCTCCTTGCACCCCTCTTAGGGTGACTAAAGAGCAGGAGGTAGAAGCGACTTTACGCAGGGGGCAAGGGGCGCGGGTGGGAACAAAGTTGGAGGGGTTGTCCTGTGGTGCTGGTCAACATTTTGAGGTGCTATCTGTCCCTTAAGTAACTGACCAGTCGTCAAGTTGTCCTGATAAATATCTATCTCTGAAAGGTAAATACGGAGTTATATAATATCGTCTTAACAATATTAAATAGAAAAATGTTATGTATTCTTAAATAGATAAGCAAAGGTTTTATATTAAGATGAAGTAATTCCGAAGATGTCAATATGAATTGAAGCTTTCATAAGCTTTCACGATCGTTCCTTTCGTTGGTACGGAATTCTATATACGCGAATTCACCTCGCATTTGATCAGTTTTGAGAATTTTGAGAAACCTTGGAACAATATCGACAATTTGACGACCGCCTGGCGCAGTGGTTAAAAACTCGTGTAATCGTACATGTTAAACATGTTTCCGTTGACTACCTGTAACACAAGTCCTTCCGTCTTTAGATATTTCAAAACATAATTAATATCGTACTATTGTTTTACTGTTTGTTGCTCGATGTATCGTAACTACATTTTTCAATTGAAACACTACGCTGATTATAATGTGATATAGCTCCCACGTGATGTATGACAGAACCGCAGAAACAATAAGTGAACTCACTGAGGACTGATGGGCTTTTGTTTCACATTGTTGGTGTGTACGAATGGGTATATGTACCTACTGTCTAAATATATTACTGACGTCTACAATATCTATGTTTTATTTCATATTGATTTGCTCCGGCTTCACCCGAGAATCACAGGTACAATGATACGCTAAAACTTTCCTTGGAAATCGCTCTATCGATTGGTCAAAACTACGTGAAAATCCGTTTAGTGGATTTTGAGAAAACGGATTACATGGACCGACGGAATTGGAGAACTTTGTTCTATAATATTTATAGATGTTGTGTCAATGTCTTAATTTCCAAGACTTAATGATAATGTCACTTATTATATACTACGAGTTCTCTTATATGTACATATGAAAACATAGGAGTGACAAACGAATTCCAAATTTGTGGGGCAAAAATCGGATCCTCTTGATGTCTACCATGGACCATAGGCATGCGTTAGTATCATGCGATCTGGAGGTACTTCGCCGGTCGTGCTATCCCCATTCGGCTGCATTGCAATATGGCACTTATAACGCAGTCTTATAGACGGAGAAACATGTCACCCGAGACACTTTGCTGTTTACTGCCCGTTGGCATTTGCCAACACTCAATAGCAGATGGTAACAGATGACAGTGTCCACGCATCAACTGTCATGTATGTACACATATGTTTTCTCGACCCTGAACACACGGTGCACTCTTGGAAAAGATTGGAACGCAACCATAGCCAATGGCATAATTGTACCACTTGTGGCGAATGACATCTCAACAGCAACGCTTTTATTTAATGTTTGACCCTTCCTTTCCCTATACCCGTACTCGCTCACATGATCCCACCGAAGGCGACAGCTCCGATGGCACATTTCGTGCGATTTTAGTTACCGATGGCCCTAAGAGGGGAGGGCATAAATCCTATTTTTTTCAGCACTTTTCAATCGTTTAATTCGCTTCAAACGCGCGTTTCATGCACGTGTTGGTTTCATCAATGTTAACCATTGAGATATAGGTAGGGAAGGGATGCCATTGACAGTTTCGCGTCGTATTTGTATGCGCATTACGCAGAGAGAAATCCATGACGAGAGACAGTGAACCACATTTGCTGTCTCTTCCTACTTAGTCGGCCACGTTCTAATCTCTCCTTCTCTATCTATATTATCTCTTAACACAACAATCCGTCAGTGTCATCAGTGTCTACGGCATACGAAACGCGCGTCGCCTGCACGTTTATAACGCATAGTGTGCAAAGCGTCATATTCTTAAGCAATAGAATATAAACTAGGTAAGTGGATCAGAATATTAGCTGACAGTACGATGAATGGCACTTTTTTCTAAAAATATTATTTTATGACGTGGGGACCAACACGTGAAACCGGAGCACGTTTTCTCACAGAAACTGAACGTTAGAACGCTTGCTGACTGATCATATACTATAAAGAGTGATGAGATACTTATTAAGAGGTACTGCCATGCTGTATTACTGCTCTTCTTATTAAGAGGTATTGCCATGCTGTATTACTGCTCCTCTTGCTCAAATGATACCGCCGTAAAGTGACATCTTCGGTGCCGCATTTCGCGCGGTTTGAGATCAGCTGGTAGTTGTATGGGGGGGGGGATAAAGGAGCGAAACGCACCGACATAGTAATTATGTACCGATGATGATAATGATAACGAATAAATGAGAAAATTACTCACCGTTTCGTGATTATGGGCGATCTTAGATATCTGTACAACAGATTTGCCGTTGAAGAGTTATCCCCTACGAAAGAAAGGTGGCGGCCTCGCGCCGGAAAACTCAGTGTTGGGCGGTTACCCACCCGGCGGACTGAAGAGCTGATGTAGGTAGCAGAGAGACGCTGCATGCAAGCAGCTTGTGACTGTGATGCTGTTTAGGGAGGGCGTGTGCCCAGCAGTGGATGACTTACGGCTGCCGATGCTAGATCGTCTTCACTCTTCCTCATCAGAGATTCCTTCTTCAGGCCCTGAACATGAAGGATTACGCACGTGATCTTAAGTTGTTTTATAGTACATAATTTAAGTGTACACGTCTTTTACATGGACGGCTTTGAGACGCGGACTGTGTTTCTTGGTGTTATTTGTAAATCAATGAGGCTGGCGTTTAAATTCACGTTATACGCAAGTGTCATTTCAACGTGCGGCACAACGAATGCGTTATGTTAGGTTTTGACGTAAATTACAAACGTGACACGCTGCACGCGTGCGCATACATATTCAATCAACCTCCTGTAGCTTATGACGGCAAACGAGCAGTCTTAGTCCCTACCGACGCCCATAAACACTCCCATATGTTACATAGATAGTCAGTCATCTTTTACCCCATCCTCCATGGTTAAGAGGACCATATACCATATAACCACATGAAAATGAATGTTGTGAATGAGAGATCCCTATCGTGCTAGTCTTATTTGTCTGCAATGCACCAAGTGTACTATAACTTGTAAAGGTCTGGAGGTAGGGCGTGAGTTCGCTTTCACACGATACCAAACAGTTGTCAAAGGGCGATGAGACCCTTCTAGCGAGCCGTGGCCAATGTAACATGGATAGGACTTTTTGTAGTAGTTAGTCATTTCGTATCCGAATTTCGATTGTACACTATTTGTGTCTGCTCAAGTGTATGCGCAGACAGCTGCAGACAGTGCTTTATGTGTGTTTGTGTTTAGCCGGTGGCCTTTTGGGTGGGAGAAGGAAAGAATGGCAACGCGCTCACATGACAACGATAATGCGGATGCCAAAGAGCGTCGGTAGTCGTCAAAAAGTTACGGTATCACGTTTGCCCCCTTATACTATAGAAATATAGAAAATAAACACAAGTGTACTCTTTTTCTCGCCACCCTCTTTTCCAAGACCGGCGAGAATTGAGGCACAGGACCGATGAGTGCATGTGCCCTTCGATGCGCAGGATATGACAGACTTTTTTTTTTGTTGACGCGGGGTAGTGCATTTAGTTCCTTACCTTCATTGGCCCTGGGCGGGTTACAGTGGTGTCATCAACAGATGGGGGTTGTCACCTACTTTGGGACAGTGCAATGGGATGAAGTTCCCATCTTCGCCCCTTGCCCCGTGCGCAATAGGGCCTCCAACTGTTTCCCTCTTCTTATAAGTGGGGTACAAAGAGCGATCCTCCACCCGCTCTTTAGCTCCCTCTTCTTATAAGAGGGGTGAAAAGGTATCCATCTCGGTTCAATTGACTTCGCCTGGGTTCACTCCAGGCTACTGAGTGCGAGCGTGGTGGTCACAAGGCTTGACGGGTGTGATAGAACTTACTGACGGACTTATTGGAACCTAAAAAAATCTTAGTAACCTTTTTTGGTCCTACTCGGGAATCGAACCTTAAAGCTGGTGATCTGTAGTTCAATATACAAAACCAGGAGACAGTGAGCAGAATCTGCCACCAATTATATCATAGGCAGACAAATGAGCAATGGGATGCATTTATTCACCGACGCCCATCAACATCATATACAGATGCATTCTTCTCCTTTGACCCATCACCCCAATGGGCCCCAATCAGCTAGTCATGAACTGCACAACTAGACAGCTTGTTTACAGCGGTATCATGTGCTGGAGATCATTCCGGTCGTGACATTTGGCTGCAATGCAGCATGGTACTATCTCTAACTAAAATTGATTATGAAAACCTCTACTTAAACGTTAACACAACTTTAACCCTGACCTGGTTCAGGCCTTGCACTCGTCTATAGAATATAAAGCTTCCTGAGTCATTTAAAACAATCAACAACAATTACATTACAAAAGAATAAAAAGTGCGTGTGGGACTCGCCTATGAATTGAGAAAAAAAACCGGAACAGCAAATCATCAGGGCACCTCGACGCCACCTCCACCGATGGGGTTGTCCCGCACCATATGACAACCCCACCGACTTTGGGACAGTGCAATGGGGTGAGGTTCCCACCCTCGCCCCTTGCCCCGTGCGCAAAAGCGCCACCTCCTGTTGCTCTTTTGTCCCCTCTTTTTATATGAGAACGGCACCTCCTCGATTCAATTGGCTTCGCCCAAGGTGTCTCGGATCACCCCAGGCTACTGAGTCCCACCGCCACGACAAGGCTTGAACCATGAGTGGGGATGTATGAGAGCCCCCTTAGATAATTATGTTATTCCGTTTTTTAGTATCTGTTGTTATAGCGGCAGTAGAAATGCATCATCTATGATAATTACCATCTTTCTAAATATAACGTTTCATGGATTCTAGCCTGGTGACAGACAGATGGAGTCTCAGTAATAGGGTCCCGTTTTTAGCCCCTCACGAACCATGACAGCTCAACAGCATGACCATTTGTTGAAATGTTCACAAATGCTATTGTGTTCATTCGTTCAATACGGTTTTACCCACAGACAGGGCGGTTCCCGAGGGAGACTCTATATATATGCAGCCACTGAGCACCGCTGACAAGCTAACGAAAGAGAACACCGTTAGTGATTTTGTAAGTATTTTAGAGTGACACGAGAATTTTATATACTTATAAGATTATAAAGAAGAAACATTTGATTGTTTGTTTGCATTGAATAGGCTCCGAAACCACCCTACAATGGTTCAAGCCTTGCCATGGCGGTGGGGCTTAGTAGCCTATGATGAACCCAGGTGAAGCCAATTGAACCGAGGGGGATCTTTGCACCCCTCTTATTAAAAGAGGAGTCCTGAGAGTAATAGAAGGTGGCGCTTTTGAGCGGGGCAAGGGTTGAGGATGGGAACCTCACCCCATTGCACTGTCCCAAAGTCGGTGGGGTTGTCTTGTAGTGCGGGGCAACCCAATCTGTGGAGGTAGAGTTGGTCCCTTAGGGGGCTAACTAGCCGTCGAGGTGCCCTGAAGGTCTGATGTTACAGGGCAGCTCACCAATTTTGTGGGTATTCGGCACTATCATGTGCCGCGAGTCCCAAACACCACTGGACCCCACCCAGGGGCGGTGAAGACGCTAAATGCGTTTCCCGGCGTCAACAAAAACAAAGGCTCCGAAACCACGGGACCTATTAAAAACTCTTTTACCAATAGAACCCTACTTATTTGTAAATAACATAGGCTATATGACATGTTCTTAAACGTTCACAAACATCATTATAAAACTTTTATAATATAACAGGGATTGTGAAAAAATATCAATGTACTCGTAAATGCTTAATTCCTGAATTTATAATTTTTATATTTTTGTAAATCAATGATTTTTTCCATATTTCGTGTTAACATCGCCTTCTTAAACATAAAACATAGGCCCTGGAATTGTCCGGCTCTATATGAACGATTTTCTCAAAATCTACTGAATGTATTCTCATGCGATTTTCAAGAATGGATGGAGCTATTCCTGGGGAAGGTTTGAGTGTATAACATGGCTTCTGTACTAACCGTGGGCGAAGCCGGCCTGGTTCGCTAGTTAATCTAGTAACGCACAGATATACATTCCTTCATAGCCGAGCGTGTCGGCGGACGCGGTTGTATCATAAAAAAACGCTGTCACAAATATCCATTACGTGGCGCTGTGTGACACGTGACGTGGTGTCACGTGGTGTCATAGGTGTGACGGTATGAGAACGGATGACTTACTAAGAATATTAATATTTTTTTAAAGCAAGTACGGACAACAAGCAAATGCACTCAACCACTTTCTTCCATTTCAAGAGATTGAATGATACATTTTTACATTTTAAGCTTAAAATACGAGTATAATCGGCTATATACATACAGATTTTGAAAGCATAAGTTTTATATATATACTATCTTACCTTGCAAACGTTGCTTTGCCGTATTGGGCGAACAACCCTTATCACCTGGATGTATGAAAAATAGATAGTCATCTCAGACCTACTAAATATGCATATAAAATTATGTAAAGGTCAGCAAAGCTGTTTCGGTGGATTAAGGTGCCTAACATTGTGACACGAGAATCTTATATATAAGATATACATACAAATTTCTGAAGAATTTTCATTTTACTCGCCTCGTCGACTGTAGCCGAATAAGTGGAATTTCCTATTTAAAAGGATGTCCAAGACCCCTAGAGAACTTTTCCCAATGAGAGTTTCAGACCATAGAATAACTAGGCGGAGAGGAGAGGTACCTTTCGCTCACATGATACTGCAGTAAAGTCACAACTTCGGTGCGGTTTGTGAGTAGCTGGTGGCCCATAGCAGGAGAGCAGGAAAGGTGGGCAAACCATTGGCGTCGGTCTTAAAAAGGCTCCAACTGCATGTTTGCGCCCTATGGGTATTACATAAAAATACTTGAAATACCCTTTGCGTTGCGTAAGGGGGTAAAATAGGAGAGGCAATCACGTTGAGTGCCACATTTGAAATCTCAAACCTTAGTTATATTAAGTGAATAAATAATTACCTATTCCAAATTTGACTCCTTTTTCTTTTAATCAGCAGACTTGAAAGCCGTCGGGTGTGATTGTATTGGCCGTGATATGATAGCCCCTATTATAGTTATCATTGCTCCCATTCTCATGTTCTCAACAACGTTGGCAACGTGTTAAAATAGATAGAGTATTATCCTCTGTGAGTTATATTTCTGACGGCGTTCTTCAGGGTAGCTTCCTGTCACCGCTTCACTTTTCTACGAGTATTTTTATAAATTCTATCTGTCAAAACATTTTCAACCAACCATGTGTATACAGACCGAGTTACAGTTTTACAAACATTTTACATTTCTCAAAAACTATTAAACAAACCAATGACGATCTTGACATTATACTACAGTGGAGTAAATGCTATGGTCTGCTCCTAAATCTCTGTAAGACAAAATGGACAAATTATAGGTAGCCGACAGTAAATCGGAAAAATAGACTGGGAGAATCTTCCGAATATTTTGGGCGGGGGATCTATAGTACCTCTAAGCACGACAATCAAAAGCTTAGGCACTCACTTGGATTAACTTTATCGTGGCGTGTGCGACTCCAAGGACTGCGAAGGGAAATATTTGGTGCTGCAGCTTCCATACGTTGTCTCAGTAATACAAGATTATATTAATTACACATATAACTGTCGTGCGTCACAAATTGGTTCACACTCAGTATTTTGCTGATTGATACCAGCACTGGTCTTCCGTTGACACCATTTAGTGAGATCACGAAGCAAGTACACATTTTGAGAAATATTGTTTGCGTACACACTAGACATTATAAAGACAAATATACATCATGACAGAATATACAAAAAAATAATAAAATAAATAGGTAAATGAAAGTGAAAAACAATCAAAACAACATTGCATGGCACGGACAAATTTTGCAGATTTCTTTAAGGTAAGTAAGGGTTACTAAAATACTGTCAAAAGAATTATGCATACATTTATAAATTAAATCAGAAATTAACAAGCACTGGTATCAATCAGTAAATTTATCAAAATCAATTAATGCTTAATCCCTTTTTTGATGTTCGTAAATGTATTTTTTAGTCTGAATCTAAATGTTTGTATATTTTGCAGGTTCCTTATCGGCGGTGGGATATTGTTCCAGCATGTGGAGGCTGTGTAGCGAAATCTACCTCTGTAAGTTGCTGAACAATGACGTTGCGTCGAAAGCTGCTTAGCACACTGGCGAGATCTACCGATTCTCTGCTCCGACATCCACGTCAACTTATCGTGGAGATATCTAGGCTGTTTGTATTTCAAAACTCCGAAAAGTAAACAAGCCAAGTAAAGTTTGCGACGATGTTTCAATGTTTAAAATTGAATGTTTGTTGAGATATGGTGTCACATGAGCCCGCAGCGTTATATCGAAATAGTAGCGGGCGCAAGCATTCTGTACTCTTATACCGTAGACCACGAGGTGTTACTGCTTTTACTCAGCTTTCTTATCTCCCGGTACAATCGGCTGGTTCCGGAATTTTCTCCGAGGTCGTTGGCAGCGTGTAAAAGTGGATAGCATTTTCTCAAATTGGCACAATACTTCTACCGGAGTTCCTAAAGGTATCGTGCTGTCACTTCTTCTTTTTTCTACCTTTATAAACTCTATGTCTCATAAAATATCTTCGCCATACCATATGTATGCAGACAAAATGCAGATTTACAGACACACCTTTCGGCTATTGATTTCCAGTGCTACTTCACAAACGAATAACGATCTTGACGGCATACTACAGTGGAGTGAGAGCTATGGTCTGCGTGTGAATTCCGGGAATACTCAATGCATAATTGTTGCTAGCCGACAGTTAATTGGCAAAACTGATTGGGAGAAGCTTCTGAAGATTACTATCGGGGGATCTATAATTACTATAAGCAAATCTGTTAAAAGTTTAGGCATCCATTTAGACCAAAGCCTTTCGTGGTATGTACAACTTCAGGAGTTGCGAAAGAGAATATTTTGCGCTGCATTTTCTTTAAGAAGCTTGAAGAAATTTCTCCCGATTTCTACCAAAATTTCCTTAGTGAAATCAATATTACTACCGATTTGTACTACGCAGATGTGTGCCATTACGACAACAATGAAACCTTTCCATCTACTCCCGAACGTCCGCAAAATGTTTGTATCCCTGTTTATTTTTGGGATCCATAAATACGACCATACTTCACAATTTCGTACAGAAATTCAATGACTCCCACCAGACAACGACGGAATTCTCACATTCTCGCTTCATAATCCTATTTAACACTTCTCCTCCTTAGTATCTGAAAGATCAATTTTCTTATCTCTGTAACCATACTTCTATTCTTCGTTCTTCAATTAAACTATCTCTTTCCTTTCCTGTACATAAAACTTCTTACTATGAGAATGCTCTACCAGGATCAGTGTAGAACACGCAAACTATTACGATTTAAAAAAACGCCTCAAATAACACTACCTCTCGATATCTATATCTGTAGGTATGTACATATGTATATATTATGATCATGTACTTAGGTAGTATTAATGTATATGTATATCTTCCTTACAATGTTCGGCTTTAGAGAGCTCTAATAATAAATTAATCAAGAATACGGCTTTTTGCTGATTTGTAGCGCAAATCGACCCCTTCCGTCAGAGGGGGGGTGAGGAGGCCGGCCTCCTCAGATAAGCCAAGCATTAAACGAGCTCAATTATCCTTATCCACGACACCGCAACTTAAACGGCAACGTGCGCGCCGTCCCACTAGTGTGGGGACGGGGACCGCTTCCCCTTTTTCAGTCCCAAAAACAGTTATTATAGGGTACGCCCACAATCAACCCGGTACATCTCTTCCCATCTGCGGGAAATGAGGGGGGTTCTGTCCCCCTATCGTCTCCCTAAACCTGAAGGCACAAAAGTTTTCGTAGTCATTCAAACTGTAGAG
>JAFELO010001082.1:72323-90841 GCA_017140195.1 Eumaeus atala | reverse complement strand
ACCCAAGAGAACCAGGAAGGAAATGGGAGCTGGTGGTGAAGGTTCTCCCTGAAATGCACTTCTTGGCAGATAGGGGATCACACGAAGAGAGTGCTCTTCAAGAGATGAAAACCCGCGATTTTGTCGAAGTGACCAGGCGGTAGTAAAGGGAAGGTGGGAGGAGCTTGGCGCAGTATCCGTACGGCGTACGTATTATTGCTACACTACACCCAGCGTAAGGCTCTCACACATACCCTGACACAGGTATTCAAGCACTCACAGGGCAAGGCAAAACGTATCACTGTCGAGTATTGGCTGGATATCGACGATTCCTGGGCGGCGGTGTCCTCCTTCTGCGAGGAAGTAATGCTCAGAAGCAGGCTGCGGATACAGCTTAGGAGAAGGCTGCAGATGTTGCAAACGGCAGATTGAAGAAGCTGAGAGTCCAGGCTGGGCAATGATTCGGCTTTGTAAATCTTTAATTGGCCCTCTTTTGGAATGAAGACTTCTTATCAAGGGTGTCCAGTGGCCGGTGGGCCAGTAGATGCGAGATATCCCACCACGGCGGCCGAAGATTATCTCAGTGGTTTTTGTTGGTAGCTGCCATCGACATAACGTCCTAAAATCCACACCCCCATCTGTGGCCGTTCATAATTGATTTTTCCAGGGAAAAGCCCACAGAGATAGGTAGTTAGTGGTAGTTAGTGGTTGCGAAGTTATAATTTAACGTGATAACGGCTCTGTAATTCATCTGTAAACGTATCTCCTTATAGAGTGTAAGAGACAGCTTTTCGCGCACTCGCAGGCTCCGCCCATTCGGAACATTACTATAACACGGAACGTTTCTTCGATTTTACTATAGTATCCAGCTAGCGTCATAACGCTAGCTGGATACAATTCTAAAATTATAGATCCATAGATATACAAGATATTTTCATGTGAAAATTATAGATACAAATAGAACATTATAAGGTGATTAGAATCTCGTGTAGAAGTGAAATAGTAATTAGTACAGATATATAAAAGTATATTTACTGTTTAGTGCCGTGGCGTGATATTGTTTTTATTGTTTGCTCGTAACTAGCATATAGACACGAAACCGGCCACGTGACAATACGTTATTGTTTATGCTCTATCACCTAACGACACGACATTTACATACAAACAACATCTAACTGCCTACAAACATGTTGCCAACCCACTTGCGGATTATTAACATCCTTTCATGGCGCGGGAAAACTCATTTGCGCACCACCACCGGCTCAGTTGTATGGAAATTTGTGTGGGCCCGAAAGTTGAAGAAATCGAACTGCACGAAACAAAAGTGAAGTGGTATTATGACAGGCACCTCCCAGGTCGACTGAAGTGTGTGAATAATAGGGATGGACAGCATGTCATATTTATACCCATTGATGCTATCACATAGATCAGAGAATCAGCAAACTAAATTGGCAATGGACAGGACATATTTCCCTTAGATTGGAACCAATAACCGTTGGGGAAGAAGGTTTCTCGGGTGGAGGCCCCGCACCGGAAGACGCCGTGCTGGGCGGCCTCCTACCCGGTGGACTGACGTGAGTGGCTAGTGTCCGTGACCTATGGTGCTCTACAGGGTAGGCCTATGTCCGGCCGTGAATGTTATCCGGCTGATGATGATAATGCGGTCACGGGTTTCTAGCCCTTTTCAAAAGAAAATTAGGTCATCCGTCAGTGCCAACGCCACGACAAAACTTGAACCATGTTCCCCACCATGGTTCAAGCCTTGTCGTGACCGTAGGGTTTAATATTGAAGGATAAGGATAAGGATTGAAAAGGGCGAATCTATACACCTTGGGTGAAGCTAATTGAACTGAGGGCGCGCACTGGAGCCATAAGAAGATTTTTAGAGCCGTTCGCCTCGTGGTCTGGTGGTAAGCAGTTCCTGGGCTCGAGCCCCGGATCGGATCAAAGTGTTCTTGGGATTTTTCAATTTCTAACAAAAGTCTGGACTGTTGTAGGAAATTGAATTCAGGAATCCGTCGGTCTCCTGCGCTGATTTCTCTCCGCTCGTGTCGGATTGCCGTCTCATCGGGATAGGAGAACGAGGGAACAGTGAGCAATATGACCTGAGCAGTTGGGTAGACTTTTTAGAGATGGCCGCCGTAGAATAAATGCGGCTGGGACCAAAATGTTATTAATATACCTACGATTTTTACTAATCCCATATTGACGTCAAAAAATTCTACCATTCTGTATGTATAATGAAGAGTAAAGTATACTTCAAGATTTTATCACGACTTTTCCAAGAAATTGAAACGGTAGTGGAACCTTAAGTTTTAATTCTGTGTACTATGAATAATGCATCAAGAAGCATTTGTGAGTGGTAGGGCGAAGTGGACGTGTATCGGTGTCAGGGCTGCGCGGCCGCGTGACTTCCGACCCAGTTCCTGCCGCGCTGGTGCCGCGGTGACAATCGATTTCAACAGATTACCATATTTTTTTCTAGACTAACGATTTTCACCGGTTTCCGGTTCAGGGTTTCGTAGATAGCATAAGGGTAAAGACGGGACCATATTACCGATGTCCGTCCCAAAAACGAGGCCGTATTACTAAATACCCAATTTTTGTCCAAAAAATTGGACCCTATTTCTAAGGCAACGATGTCCGTTTTAAAAAACGGGACCCATTTATTAAGACTCCGATATCCATCTTAAAAACGGGACCCTATTACTAAGACTCCGATGTCCATTTCAAAAACGGGATTAATTTTAACTATAAAAACATATATGCATTATACATGTTGTGGCCCCCAAGGCCGTCGCATATGCAAAAACTAGTATTGCGTTGTGCAAGACATTCACGTGGACACATAAACAAATTTTAGAAAAGCAAAACAGCTCAGACATACATATTAAAACTCACGTTTTATGTAATGTGTTACGATTCTCGTGGAATGGGGACGAGTGAACAACTTCCAGGTGATGACGTCCCTACGGCCTGGGGAATTTTATTGTATATGTAAATTAATTTCAACTGCGAATCTGTACTAATAATATGGACCTAAGGAGTTTGTTTACTTGAACACGCTAATCTCAGGAACTACTGGCCCGAATTCTTCCATTTAACCGGGAAGGCCACAGACTAAATACCATGACGCCACCACTAATATGATCGGAGTTACGCGGGTGAAATCGTGGGGTAATTCTAGTATCAGATACACCAGGTGTAAACGGTACCTATAAGAAGTTTTTCAGGTAATCCTCTTGACCCCATAGTATCCTTCACCTATATCCTCATCCTTAAACCTCACAACAACGACAGTAATCTTCATCGGTACACCTAGGAGTAAATAGTTGACATCTGTTTGAGCAATTGGGAGAACATTGCTCAAACAGCCCAGATACGTTTCAAACGCTGCGAAAAAAGTAGTATAACACATTGATTGGTATTTTTGTAGCATAGGGGGCCAAACGAGCCATCGGAGCGTTCAGTCGCCTACCTACGCAAAAGGACATCCCCATTATTGTCATGCAGATTTCTCAGCGTTGCAATTTCCCCCTCCCTCCAATGGACCACCAGCTGCTCGCACCTGCACTACAACCCGTACTCGACGCTGATGTTAGTTAAGTTATTATTAGTTTACGGCGATGTCATGTGAGCGAGAGACCCCCCTCCCATGCTGACCTGATTCGGCTGCAGTGCAGCATGACACTACCTAGTGCAAAAATACACATTATTATTGGATATACTGATAATATTTTGTGTGATATGTGATCTGAGCACTGACCCGGAGCTCCCATCACACAAAGTGAAGCCAGTAGGTTTGTACAATCAGAGTCACAATCAGAGTCAACAGTAAAATAAATTTTCGAGATATGCAGTTGCTGTTTTTTCTGAACAACCAAATGCATAATCAAGAAAGCGCATTATGCGTTTCAATAAGTCGACGTTTCATCAAATGCATAAATATAAAACACCTTTGCGTTGCGCACTGCGCGTTGTTTAATACCGGCGAACGTTATGGCACCAGCTTTTACTTAACTAAAAAAGGCAAAGATTTCCAAAAAAAAATCATAGGTAGGTATAAACCCAAAAATTCCTACTAAGTTGCATTTTTGTGTACACTCTTGTTACTATTGTAATAACAATGTTATTAATCTACCTCGTGCCGGCCTAAAGTTGCAAAGGTCGAGAGGTCAGAAAATTAGTTCGACCCGAATATTTAGCGACCTGTTTATATTTGCTCAAAGGTCAATAAAGGTCAGGGAGGTATTCACCCGCACATAAATACTAAATAGTTCGAATCAGTCTAGATCTACTACCACCCTATATTCATTGGGGTATCGCTTGGATTGAGCTCTTAGGTTTAGCATGCTTCGACATAATTTTATATTATTATTCGACCCGGCTTCTCTCGTGGATAACAGGAGCTAAATTATATGCCAAAACTTTTCTTGGTAATCAAGGAGAGTTTTGGTATTCATTTTGGTGTCGCATTTGCGAGGAATAGCCATCCGCATCGACTTCTCCCGGGCAACAATTCACACTGTAAAACCTTCTTCGCGAATCGCTCTATTCATGCGTGAAAAGCCCATGAAAATCGAATCAGTAAACTATGACAAAATTGATCACATACAGACACACAGCTTGTATAACATTAGCTGACTCGGCAAGAGATGTTTTGCCGGGGTGGGTGAACAACCCTTATCACTTTGGGCTATGAAAAGTAGATAGTAGCAGATCCTCAGACCTAATGAAAATGAATATAAAAATCGGTAAAGCCATTTCGGAGCAGTAAGGCAACTAACGTTGTGACACGAGAATTTTGTATACATATACGGATAGATCACAATTAGACACAAAACCGACATATTATGTCGACGGTCGACATGCCATGCTGCGTAGCAGACTTTAGCTCGCATAAAACCGCCGCAAGATGACTGCTATTCTGTTGCGGTTTGGGTTTTTCCTGTGCCCCATATTTTCTTCCGTAGCAGCTGTCAAAGGGCGAACAGTTATGTCTTGATCTGTAGCGTGTTCGAATAACGTTGCGCGATGGACCGAGTATCGATGGTATACATTATTACTAATAATAATCATTTTTCTGTGGGACACGATATTGACCTGGTATAAGAATATAATCAAGGAAAACGAAACAGCACGTGGTCTCCCTCTATGACAAGTTACTAATTTTATGGCTAAAATGATGGGCTTGAGAATCCATTATTAAACGAAAGGGATATTTTCATAGTATAGAAAACGAAGTATAGCAGACGAGAATTCGCAGCCTTTTGACGGCTAACAACGCCCATAGAAATCCGCTTTCCGTACGTAAATAATAATAATTGTTGTCATGCATATGCGTTGTCTTCCCATCCTCCTCCCGTCCAATGAGCCACCGGCTACTCACAAACCACGTGAAACTCGATTGCCAACCAGTCACTTTAAGGAGGTGCCATGTGAGTGATAGGTACCTCCCCGGTCGTGGCATCCCATTTCAGCCGCAATGCAGCATCGCACATCCTCTTACCACGGCTTGCCTAGTCTACAATATTTTAGGCTAGTTTACGACCTATTGCTTTACAGTAGAACCGTGTCAATTATTATTTTTTAATGTGATTATTGACTTTACGATTTATCGAAATCTTTTCAAAGAAGACAAACAGTATTCATAAACAACTTATTCACCAAGGAAATGAATTCGCTAGTGGACACAGATATAGTTTATGCCATGAATCATTCAGCGCATGAAAAACGACCACTGCGACTTATTTACGAGACAAACGTGTCACAACGTGACGAGGCGTGCAATGTGGCTGTCGTGACATTAACGTGACCCAGGGCTTGCAGAAAGAGGCGAGGGGAGCTTGAGTCGGAGCCATCCTATAGTATTTAGCTTAAATGTTTAAGTGTGGCCAAAGACATGTCATGTATAGAATGAGACAGTATATAAGTACATTCGATGTGATAATGTCATGTATATAGATAACGCTAGCTGCATGCACGCAAAAATATGACGCAATAGTAACGTTAAGCGTTTAAGTAGCGTTCCGAATTGCCGGAGCCTGCGAGTGAGAGGGAGAGAGAGAGAGAGATAGAGAGAGAGCGTAACAAGGTGTCTCTTTCCAAGATCAATTCGAGAACCGTAGTTACACGAAAATATATACTTATAAACCGATTTGACCGACCGACAGACAACCGTAGGGCATATTTGAAACTATTAAATGCGGGAGAAAACAATATTTTCTCACTCCAGTTGCGTATTTCGAAAGCTATTGTACCCAAAAAAAATAAAATCCATATATAAAGAAGATTATCGAAAATTGTTTACATTTTGTAAAATTATACCTATTTACGATGGAACGCAATCGACATTGTTAAATGAACAATATTTTAATGAAAATTAAAAAGTACATAGCACTTAATCAGCCCGTGGATCTGATAACATTAAATTATTTCTACATATGTATTACAATCTGTATGGTAAAAGGCGGCTGGCTTATGTAACACCTAACTTGATTAATCGACTACCTAAAAAACACAAAAAATGTAAGAAATAAACTACAACAGTATTCCTTACAACTAATTATAGACAAGTACGCTTAATTTCAATATTAAAATATCCAAATAATTTATCAAAATAACACTAATACTCAATACAACACTAATATTAAATCATCATAATTATTACTTATTATTGTTGTAACACTAATGTAAAATCATCATAATTATTACTTATTACTGTCGTAACACTAATGTTAAATCACACTGTACTTACACGTCACTAGAGACCGCTGTAGATGTCGTTAATATGGAATACCGTGTTTTGTTTTTACACAATAAATTAATATTTAACTTGTTTTACAGGAATGGTAATAACAATACCTTTCCTAATATAATTGATCGCTATAGAAGGCGCAGGATGTGCGTTTAAACTCGAATGAGTCTTTGATTACACCTTAGTTGTTTTAAAGTGTTAATTTTCTTGTTTATTAAAAAAAGAAAACGAGCAGTCAGCGCCTTCTGGTGACTACGACCAATAACATCCGAATATACGTTACGCCGCCGTGTCGGCCGTCTCCTCTAATGGGAAACTCACAAAGCGCTCGAAACATGGCAGCGCAGAACTTATTTTGCGACATTGCCGTGGGAGGTATCATCCCGGTCGTGCCTGTCACACTAACTCGTAATGCGGTATGGCCATCTCTTTACGACAGTGTCATGTGGTAATTATATGAACCGGCCAAGGGAGTAGGGCTCGCAGACGTTGCGTTTCGTACTATTTATTACCTATAAAATCCAACAAAAAGCACGGTTTATAGTTAACTTTCCTATTTTTACGGATACTACGAATACGGATACTACAGGTACGGATACTACGAATTCGGATACTACGAATTCGGATACTACGAATTCGGATACTACGAATTCGGATACTACGGATACGGATACTACGGATATGGATACTACGGGTACGGATACTACGAATACGGATACTACGGGTACGGATACTACGGATATGGATACTACGGGTACGGATACCACGAATACGGATACTAAGGATGTCCGAAACTGCGCCCAATTTCTCTCTGGCCGTTGTCACGAGAGGGGGTAGATAAAACTACTCCTAGCCCGAGAACGCATAGTTTATGAAGTGAGCTGATCTCTAAATATTTCGTTTATAGTGGAAACACTCATGGGCCGAGGTACATACATATTCGAGATAAAAGGATGAGATCCTTATAAAGTTTAAATAAGTTCTATAAAAGGAATTACCACTTCCGGGGATAAAGTGACTGTTACAGGTTTAGTCAGACATTAAAATACATTTACGCAATGATGACTGATTAAACAAGAGGGTCTCTCCATATTCGCAATCAATAACAATCTTAAATAAAATAATACAAGAAACAAAGAATTGAATCAAACCAGTTCTTGATAATGTTAGTGGAAAAATGAGGGAACGAGGTCTTATCTTGGCAGTTGTCTGAGACTCGCTGCTGCAAACCAAACTCAGCTCCTTTCTATATATAATTATAAACCCAATCTACCAATTGTTCTTGGATTTTTCTTCAATCCTCAAATTCAATAGTTGAAGATTATGGTGAGGATATCTTCATATTAAATCCAAACTTAGAAAAGAGGTAGAGCTCTGAAAAGGAACACACAACCAATAAGTTCCCGTCCCGTTCTGTTGGCTTCGTCAGCCAACTAAAATCAGACAAGATATTTACTCTGTTACATTAAAATAGAATATAACATCCAATTTTCACACGTTGCATACACTATTCAACTAACACAATAATGATACGGGCCTATGAATTTAATAGCCATACAGATCATGTAAATATTACTATCAAAATGCACACTTAAGAGAATTAATTTTTTTTAACAACAATAAAGGTTTTTCAAAACAGAAGATATGAAACATGGCGTTGGCAAGAAATCATGAACTCACCCTTTTATGTTAAATTAATGAATGGTTGAGATTTCGACGATGTAGCCTACTTATTCACGAGGAATCCCACGCCGCCTTGTGATGAAGTGTCATCTTCCCTGAAGTGGAATAGGTGACCCGATGGCAGAGTTATGGTGTACTCGCCTTGTCTTCGGACTTCACATAGCCCCAGAACATCCCACCGGATTCTTCCCAGTTCTAGTATGAGCGTTCGTCCGTTATACATAGCCAGATCAAGTCGGTGGTAGCGATTCTTAGCCCGGAGATTCTTAGGGACACCAAAGGACCTCGGTCGCTGAAGTCTCTTTGCTGTTAAGAGACTAGTGCCCTTTGAAGACTTACGTCACCCTAGGCTTGGTTTGAGGGTGAGGGTATTCTTAGGCTGCCCCCAAACCGCCAAATCCAATCTCGACCGACCCGTCAAACTAGAGCTTTCGAGAGTTACTACGACTTAAACTCAATAAGATGGAAAGCCTTAAATGATACAAGTATATGCACCAACCTCGACACATTCCGATGACGACATAGAGACAACTTATGAGGATGTCTCAAAGGCCTTACATAACACTTATAAGGCACATTTCAATGTTGTTATGGGGGACTTTAGTGCCAAGGTGGGAGTACGAAATGGTGCCGAATCGAGTCTGGTGAAGTGGACATCGCAGAGCCCCGATACTGTGACAAGGAATGAGATAGACTTTATTATGACGAACCGAAATAATATATCTACAGATGTCTTCGTGATCAGCAGGCTTAAAACCGAAAGTGATCACCTATTAGTTAGAGGCTGTCTGAAAATAGGCTTTCGATGTGTCGACACTCTGACCAAACTTCCGACTAACCATTCCGAAAAATTCCAACTGGAATTAAGAAACTAGAATGGAAATTAACGAGGCCATGAGTGGCGTGATTGATTGCATGCGGGACGTGGGTGAATGATATTGTAGGAGTTATTATAGGAGCAGGAACGCTAAACTCTCAGATGAGGCGCTTAGACTTATGAAGGAACGCAGAGCACACGAAGACGATCTGCCGATGTTAATCTGTCAATCTTCTTTCAAAGCAAATCCGCAAACTAATATGCCGATACCTGTGAAGGTCGCTTAAATACGCAACGGGTCACCGAAGCGTTTGAGCAGAATAGAGGGTCCAAGATTTATGTGGAGAAACTTGGACGAAGTCATCAAGAAAAGGATAGGACTGATTCTGGGGTTACGGTTTCTTCTAAGCCTGGGATCTTACCTGAGATCGAAGCTCTCTATAGCAAGTTGTATACATCACACGCTCCTCGTCCCGATAACTTAAACAGCGATGCGCGTGCAAGCCTAACACAGCATTTGTCGGGCGATCTGCCGGACATCAGCTTGAGTGAGATTAGTTGGGCTCTTGCGCAGCTTAAAGGGAGAAAGAAAGGGGGTAGGGGCGGAATTACAGTCGAGCTTCTTAGTGCAGGAGGCGAACATGTATTAAGAGAGCTAAAAAGATTTTTAATATCGTCCTTCAGCGGTGCGTACCTCCCAAGGCATGGCATGTCTTGGAAGTGACGTTGTTTGGGTTTTTAGGAAGGGTGACATATTCCTTCTTCAAAATTACAGACCAATTTCATTTCTCGGCCATATTTACGAGTCTTGACGAATCGCCTGAAACCTGGGCTCTTCTGGAAGCTTTACCACGATGTCAGGTCGATTGGCGATACGTCGAAGTACAAAGAGCATTGTATGACATTTATGTGCGTTCTGATTCCGGGAGGTCAAACAAGGCTAATCCAATTGCATCGAGGAGTGCGACAGTGGGATGTTATTTTCCCGAAACTGTCCACTAATGCTTAGAAAGACGTCTTTAAATTGGGCGGAATGCGGCATAATTATTAACGGCGAGTACCTCTCGTTGTCGTCTCTTGTACGTCGAGATATTGTTGTGTTGGCCGAATCGTTGGAGAGCTTGCGGGAAATGCTGCACAATCTAGTTGAATCCTCCCGACGTATTGGCCTTAGGATGAACTTGAACAAGACAAAGTTCATGTTCAACGAGCACGTTCTCCCCAGGCCGGTCAACGTCAATGGTTATAATAATATTAATTATAATAATACTATTCTCGAAGACGTAGACGAATACATCTGTCTCGGGCAATTGTTGAAATTATGTAGATATAACTTCGAGAAGGAAGCCGATAGAAGGATTCAGTTAGGTTGGGCAGCATTTCGGAAGCATCGTCACATTCTCACGTCGCCTGTAACGCAGAGCTTGAAGATGAAAGTTTTCAACCAATGCGTTCTCCCCGTGATTACGTACGGGGCCGAAACATGGCCTCTTTCTTTTTCATTGAGGACTGGTCCGCGGTAGCTCAAAGGGCTATTGAACGTACTATGTTGAGTGTTGCTCTGTCCGACAGAATTCGTAACGAAGTTATAAGGCAGAGAATTAAAGTATCCGATATCCTACGACGAATAAGCTCGCTGAAGTGGCATTGGGCTGGTCACACACTCAGAACAGATGGCAGATGGGCCAGTGAGGTTCTGGAGTATAGGCCGCATTTAGAATATTATATCAATCCGTCCTCCACACCGAGGAAAGGAAAAATAGTGTCATCTCTTCGACACCGAGCTCACCTTTAGTCTGACAGTCAAAGATGACAGATATACTTTTTTTTTAATGTTTAAGTAGCAAAAACATTGTTGCTACACCATCTCGGACTGCCGTCCCATCGGAATAGGAGAGTGAGGGAATAGAGAGTACGCTTGTGATTACGCAAACGCTTGTGCTCTACATATCCAGCGGGTGTGGCTCTTCTCAATATATATGGCCGTTGTAATCGAAGTTCGGCTAGCACGACGAAATTATTTGTAGGACAAACGGGATTTTGTGTGAAATAACAACGAACAGAAGTAGGAAACTTGTTCACTTAACAGGATAAACAGAATACGATTAGTAAGAGGTAGTGCCATGCTATTTTGCAGGCGAATTAGACCGGCATGACCAGGAAAGGACCTCTCGCTCACATGACAACGCCGTAAAGTGACAGCTAAAAGGCCCATACGGCAGATGTGTGGATGTCTTTTGGCGTCGCTAATTGTCCAATTCAATCAGGGTCCAATTGCTCGTTTGCCCATACTACAAAAAAAGCATGGAAAACATTGTAAGATATAGTGGCATGCTGCATCGCAGTCAGATGTGGCAGGCACGACCGGGGTGGAACCATTCTCTCTCAAATATCATATACGGTTTCTTAGAATCCAGTTGGAGGGCATAAGATAAATGAAAGGACTTTCGGGTTGTATGGATATTAATGTACGTCCGTAATTACTAAAGAGTGCTCGTTCTATAAAATACGTGGAATTATAAAATACAAAGTATGCCCAGATTCCAGGTAAAAAATATGAAGGCGGGGGCTGGAGGTTGATGTTGATGACTGACGCTCGTAGACAATAGAGACAGTAGAAGGTATCCATGTCCAGCCGAATCTCAGCCACGCCAGCCGTTGAGTATGACGTGGTGACATGCTTCGTTGCAGTGGAATTGGGCCTGCACGTCTGAGATACCTTTCGCTGACATGATACCACCGTAAGGTGACATCTTCGGTGTCACATTTCTTGCTGTTTGTGAGTGGCCGGTGGCCCCTGTGAGAGAACGAGCTCTGGTTTCTCGTTTAACCATTATATAAAAAAAGATATTATCAAACAAAGTCGCTAAGAGCTGTCTGTCTCTATGTGATCAGTTTTCTCAAATATACTGAACGGATATTACTGCGTATTCCTGAGGAAGGATTAAGTGTATAATTTTATTGTGTTTCACACGTGAAGCCGGGCGGACCTCTAGTTGAAATTAACACTGATGTGGAAACAGATAATTTTATAGTTAAGGTTGCAACTGCCATTCCCTGCGAGCCTGAGACACATGATGACGTTCGAATCATATATAAAACGTAGATTAACATTTTGTAACCGTGATGTAGTAAAATTTTTCTCCGTAGCATCGACACAACAAACAACAAATTTTTATATATGCTTAATGAATGATCGGTTAAATTAGGGTCGGCGCAAGTGAGATCTTGGTTGAAAATGGCAAGAAATATTGACATTTTAAAGAGTGAATTGAGAAGTGAAACTTATTGATTATAATTACTCTAGTAAAATCTATAGTTAAGACAATACGTGGTACATTTGATTAGCGCGTGCTATGGAGACCATGTCGTGATAATTTCGGTATATAGGGCAGGATATCTAGTGATATCTACGAAACATTGTTTGGACCTAACCTATTAGGGTTCAAACGTTCCGCACAATGGTTCGAGAAAAGGTAAGTATACATTAGTGGCTCGTCTCGGCGTGGCCCCCAGTCCAATCGCTAAAAGTATTTACTAATAAATTGACAATACGCCCACTAAAATAAATTTCACTGAAAATTAGATAGAAAACGTAATTGATGGATGAATGATTGTATAAGGCGGACTTATTAATATATATGTATACAGTATGGACAAACTGCGGGAGCCCTTATCTACTACGTTTCATACTATTTCTATAGAGCGACAGCCCTACCAGCTATTTACATTTAGATTATCGAGTATCATACATTAGACAGCGCCAGCCCTGTCCGTCACCGTTGGCAGACTGGTGCACACATGTGCAGAAACGTGGTGCGCAACGTGCGAGTACGCGCCGCCGGCCTCGTGTGGAGACACGCTCCGATATACAACCGTTTATTCGATCACATGCACTACTTGACCGGCTGGACGATCGCCCACTTCAAACTATATTATTATAAACCTATAATATAATAAATGCTCAACATTTGACCGGCTGAATGATCGACCACCTCGTTTAGACGACTCCTAGTCCACTAAAAGTTTTTATATATTATAGGAGGATAAACAAGCATTTCGAGCTTTTTAACGATAGGTATCCGCACATTTGTCATACAAATGCATTGCCCTCCTTTCCTACTCCCCTCCAATGGATCAGGGTGACAATTTGAAGCTAACATCTCACTTCTTTTAATGTGTACTCACAAAATATCGACAGCCCCATAATTTTTTACACCCATAATTTATTACAGGTGAGAGTACTTTTTGAAATTTCCTTTGGAGCACCAGGTGCTCCGTATGCAAAAAAAATGTAGTCATTATCTCTTCCGTTACTGAGTGGCTGAGTGACTGACTGACGGACAACGCACAGCTGAAACTACTGTTCATTTTACAACTTCAAATTTTATACACAGGTTCTGTTAATGGTTTTAATGGTCTTAGGGTTGAAGCAGGGGGGTGAAGTCTATGATAAACGGCGGGGCGCTACTAGCCTATTTAATGAGTGTCAGCATTACTACTGCTACGACTGCGACTACAAAAAGAATTAGAATAAAATAAATTTATTTCGGATACTTTTAGTAGGGGGTAGTGACATGCTACATGGGAGCAGGTAGTGCCATGCATGGTGCATGACATTACATCCTCCTATGCAACTGAATTGGGCCGGGACGACCGGGGAGGTGCCTCGCGCTTACATAGTACCGCCGTAAAGGGGTGCGGTTTGTGAGTAGCGGGTGGCCCATTAGGGGGGGGAGAAGGAGGACAACGCATCGGCATTGTAATTATGTTAATGTTCATGGGCGTCCGTGGTCGTAAAAAGGCTTCGATTGCTCGGTGTCTTATATTTATCATTATTATCGAAAATATTTGACCTCCCAAGTGCTTTTTAGGTCAGAAACGAGTCTGACGGTGACAGATCAGTTGAATAAGGCGGATGCGGTAATAGTTCAAAGCCACAATTGTGACACACCCAGCGATCGCACAGAACGTGTGAACACGGGCGTTATCTTGGTGGTACGGGACTTTTCTTCTGAGCATTAAGGGACGCTTTTCTTTTATTTCCAACCACTTTGTAAGACTCAGCTGTAGTCACAGTTTATAGTTTGACCCGTTCAAGACAATCGCTCATAATCACACCATTCGAGTCCCAGAACAACGAAGCCTCATTTGGCGACAAAATCACCTTTGCCTTTTTAGGGGGTGGTGACTGGTTCTTCGCCACTGTTTCGATTGTTGATGTGTTCCGGGCGTACAGTATCCATACCCATATTTCGTCAATTATAACAAACCGATTCACAAGATAATCTGCATCGGCTTCAAATAACTACAAACAGTCATGTGAAATAGTCAATCGCGTCTTTTTTTTATCAACGGAAAGCAGTCGCGGATCCCACCTCGCAGACACCTGGTGGAAACCCAATTCGTTGACTTATGATGTTTTGAGTTCATTCGTAAGCTATGCCTATAATCTAGGCAATCTCTCTATTTTTTAATCTGCGGTCTCCTATAATTAACTCAAGTAATTTATTAACGTTTTCGTCAGTAGGGGACGTAGAAGGCCAGACTCGAACCGACTAGACCCACAAGAAGCTCCATCCCGGTAATCAGCAGCGAGGCGCCCAGGTGGGTATGGAAGGAATGATCCCTGTGTGTGTGCAACACAAAAGAAATAGTCAATGTTGTATATTTTCGCACGAAAGAAAACTGTTTTCCCTGTTATAGATTTTATCTTTTATCATTTTCAAGTATCTTATTTAAAATACGACTTGTCTTTCCTATGAGCTTGTCCGAAATCAATCTACGACATAAACACGTTACATCAAGAAGTATCGAATTTTATATTCATTTAAATGTAATTTTATTGTTTTGATTCTGTCTACTGAGATCTTATTCTGGAACGTTTGTGTAAATTTCATTTATTTTCGGTTGTTTGTAGAAATCGTTACCATAGTGATATACATAATATAAATTAGTAATTGTTGTGTTTCAGTGATTTAATAAAAACATTACGATTTTTAATTTTTGTTGTTACATCGGCAACACCACACTGTCTATGATAACTTAGTTGACGGCTCGTTTTAACTTGAGCTATCACAATTTAACGAGATACAGCCTGACAGACAGATGGACAGATAGACGGACAGGTCTTCAGGTATGGATCATTTTCTACGGTGACACAGAAGCATTGTACATTTCTGATTATTAACAAAATGTATTGGTGAGCTTGATTTGATTAGTTGGATTCCTTTCGAAAGGATCGGGCCAATCTAGCTGTAAACAGAGAGGTGTGGAGAGAGAGTAGAGAACCTTTGCCCAGCAGTGGGACATGGCAGGCTACTAATAACAATAATATTAGTATTATTATGGATGCACAGGAAGAGTTAGTGCCATGCTGCATAGGAGGATGTAGTGCCATGCGTGGTGCATGACACTACATTCTCCCATGAAATGGGCCGGTACGACCGGGAAAGTACCTCTCGCTTACTTGATGGCGGCGTAAAGTTACAGCGTCGCTGACGCCTTTCGTGCGGAATGTGAGTAGCTGATGGGCTATTGGGGGAATGAAAGGAGGGAAACGCGGATCGCGTAACAATCATGCGAATGTCCATGGGCGTCGGTAGTCATCGAAAGGCTCCGATTTCTCGTTTGCCCCTTTATACTATAAAAAAATATTAATACAATACATTAACTTAAAAAATATGCTTGCCTGCCTATGGTCATTGCTATTTCACAATGTTAGTTACTAATTTCCTACAATAGCAGTGACTATCAATTATATCAAGAGTCTTACAAGGGCTGATTGATAAGTATCCGAAACGACAAAGAAAAGCTTTAATAATCTATTTAAAACAATTTTGTTTTTCAACGTAGTTTCCTTCTACCTGCATGCATTTAGTCCAGCGCTTCTCCAATGCCGTTACACCAGTCTGATAAAATGTTTTCTCTAAGCCCTCAAAATACTCGTCTACGGTGACAATTACATCATCAGTTGATGAAAATCTTGCATAATACTCTCATTTTTATTGTTTTTTCTCTTTGCAAATAATCCACTAAAATAATCACTCGAGCATCGCAAAAATCAGTCGCCATAGCTTTGCCGGCTGACAAAATCGTTTCCGCTTTCTTCAGCGCAGGCTTTTCACTCTCAGTTCACTGCTTAGATTGTTCTTTTGTTTCTGGAGTATAAAGATGTATCCTTGTTATCGCGCTTAAACAGCACCAAACACTCCGACAAATCGTCCACATGACGTTGGTTTTTTTTAACAGTGATCGAACGCGGTACCCATCGCGCGCGATAAAAGCTTTCTCATTCGCAAGAGTTGGTGTAAAATGTTAAAAACGCGTGCAGAGGAAATGCTCACCATCCCTGCTATCTGCCGCGACTTTGAGCGCCGATTATGTGTTACAAATTGGTCCCAACTCAGCATTTGCTGAATTGCACAAGTGCTGTTCTACCGTTGGGCCCATTTGGTGAAGCCACGAAGCGATACGCTGAGTAGAGAGAACACATAGACATAAAACATTCACAATGCATGTTAACACACACAATAGCATTATACAAACATGAATCACACTCACCTTGAATACATACATATTAAATCTAAAATCTTAAATCAACACAGTATACTATCATAAATAGACCACAGATTCACCACATAATTATGGTCCTTTAAGACAAACTTAAAAAAGAAAACTTAACTATAGACTATATTTGAGGTATGCGCATCGTCCTCGTATAAAAGCAGCACGAAGAATAGTTTCAAAGTTATAAAATGAGAAATATAGGTACAATCTAAATTTGCACGGAAACTGATTTGTGTGGTAAGTAGATAATAACAGAGTAATTATGATATCATTAATTATACCTTGTCAGGGTACACTAGTCTCTGGTTTGTACGCCTCCTCGTTCTTCTGAAATTGTGAAATAAATAATTACAACCTAACTCTGAATGCTTTTATAAACATAATTTATTCAGTGTGTTCCAACAGAAAGTCACGTTTCTACGGCATAGCCATCACCTTAATCCTAGTATTATGTGATCAAGAGCACACACTGAAGGCAAATTGAATGTATCTGGGGCCGGGGCCACGCCAGTGTCACGCCTTATCGGACACTAAAGCGCCGCGATCGTACCACCCATTTCTCGAATCTATATTCGCGGCAATTTGTGAAACGTCAAAATCTCCTGCCATAAAGAACCTTTACAGTCACAATATCTTCTTTTTTTTTAAATAAAACAAGATTTCTATAAGCTGCAGGAACGGATTTCCATGCGTTTTTCACATATGGGTAGAGCGATTCCCGGGAAAGGCTTATTTGTACCATTTGGCCCAAGTTACTCACGGGTGGATATATAAACATCTATGACCTAGGCGGGATTCGAAACCGCGACCTCTGGCGTAACACGCGGACGCTAGTCCAACACCACGTTACCAACTGAGACAGCCGCGCGTCAAATTAATTGATAAGACGTAACACATGTTACAATAAGACAGACAGTTGACCGTGGTTGCTGTAAAGCTTCTGAAACGTCGGACTAGTCATATATTAAAAATTTTACGTAACATTAGCACTAGTTCAAAGGAAAACTATAGGGTACCCTGAATATAACAATAGGGTCGAAAAAATTCCACGTGCGCTGTGGCGCGGCCACAATCGAGCTTATATATTGCTTATCGTTATTGATTATTGAGACACAGGCAATAATCCTCCAATAATATTGCCAGGGGCCCCATACGATATATAGTCTGTTTTGTTAACATACATGCCAAAATGACTGAACGTATTCAGTCCTCGACTCTCATTTCGAATATATAATTAATAGATATATAAACTAACTAAAAATGTCACGCATTTCTTTTCTCTGGAACTCTTGTTATACGGTTATGTAGACCGGCGGCCGCTACTCGCCCGGTCAGCTGAAGTGTCCGGGCCTTTGAAATTTGGAGGCGCGAGAGTCTATCGATTTCACGCGGCGTACATATTTTCTGACAACATTGATGCTAAATTTGGTAAAGTTCACTACATACTTAAGCAATAATTACGTTTTATTGGTTGGATGCTAGTGTAACCACTAGCATCACCCCGTCGTCTCGCCCGCGTAACTCTGGCACAATTGGTCGTAGCGTAAATTGGATATAGCCTATAGCTTTCCTCGATAAATTTGACTATTCAAAACAATTTTTTTTTATTCAGGCCAGCAGTTTCTAAGATTAGCACGCTCAAACAGACTCTACAGTTTTATATTGTTTGTATAGGTAGGATCATATTCTTTTTTCTTTTTTTTTTTTTTTTTT
>JAFELO010001082.1:0-72318 GCA_017140195.1 Eumaeus atala | reverse complement strand
TTTTTTTTTTTGTTAACGCGGGGAAACGCATTTACACGCCTTCACTGGCCCTAGGTGGGGTCCAGTGATGTATGGGACTCGCGGCACATCATAGTGCCGACAAGATATACCGCGAGCGCCATCAGTGCCGCCCTTGGTGAGGTGCCCCGGAATAACAAATCAGTAGGGCATCTCGTCGGCTAGTCAGCCCTCTAAGGGGCCGACTCACCTCCAGAGATGGGCTTGCCACACACTACAGGACAACCCCACCGACTTTGGGACAGTGCAGCGGGGTGAGGTTCCCATCCTCGCCCCTTGCTCCGTGCGCAAAGGCGCTTCCTCCTGTTGCTCTCTGGTCCCCTCTTCTTATAAGAGAGGTGCAAAGATACCCCTTCGCCTGGGTTCACACCAGGCTACTGAGCCCCACCGCCACGACAGGGCTTAAGCAATGGCGGGGAGGTAGGACCATTTCTTACCGTATTCTAAAAAAATACACAACCTCTTACAATTCACCTTTCAGTAACGCCAATGCCCATATTTCTAGTCCATTAGAAATTCGCCTCGTGCTGTGAGCGCTACCTCGTTTTCTAATTTCTGATATATGTATTGTATGAATCAGTAGTCGCGTTGTTTGTACGTCATACACAACGTGCTGCGACCGCGCCTTACGAAATATGGAGACGTCTGGACCTTATATTCAACTGTTTCATATAACTTTCAGAATCTGCCTAGTAACTAATGATCTGCCCCCGTCCCGTTTGTGAATTATACATTTATACCTTCTTCGGGAACCAATATATTCTTAGGTGAAAGCTACATGTAAATACGTTCAGCAGATTTTGAGAAAATCGATCAATCATAGACATTTTTTGGGGCTTAGTTTAATAATGTGTATAGATATTTAGCAAGATGTGAATAAATTGATGGTTTCTTTTTATCAACTTCAAGGATTCCAAAATCAATTAAACAATAACTGTACTTTCAGTATTTTGTTTAATTAATGGATTTCCGTGTTTCACTTTCGGCTTTCCGCTTTAAAGGGAAAGGTGAAAGCTATGTAGTTACTCGTTTTTTGTCCATGTCATATACTTTTCACTTTGTTTTTATCATGACTAAATGACGTAATAAAAATCGTCGGGAATATTAAATAAAATAACGTTGAAATTTATTACATCAAGAGCGGTAAACTAAATTGTCCTCAACGTTTACTTTAATCCATTTTCCTTCGTGGCTCGTTGGCACAGATAGCGGTGCCTGGTGATTTGTCAATACACACGTGTTGTACCATGCGAGGTGTGCCTAGCAGACCGCTTCAGAGACGCCGGTGTTGCCACTCTTTAAATTTACCAACCAGATGGGCAGCAATATTTTACTTCAAAATATCTAATAAACATTTGTAATCTACTACACTATTTGTGTGTATTAGAATACATTGATGGTAGGAAGATAACATTTTTATACAATACTGATATCATGTCAAAATCTTCTTACCTTGTAGGTGTTCTCTCTCACCTTTGAGCTCTAAAAATAAGAGATTGCTATCCACTCATAGATAAAGCTTAATGTGTTTTACTTTATCAAACCAAGAATAAGAGAGTCGTCTGTAATAAAAACAGAAAGATAAAAATATAGCTATGTAAGCTGTTCCGTGCGGGTGAAATTTAAACAGTGAAAAACGAATTGAATGTACATATATACAACAGCCTACAAGATCTATAGTCTCTTTATGTAACGCGCGCCAAGGCGCTATGTTTAGGAATATCTCTTTTATATCTATGTCTCATTCGATACTAAAAGAATTATACTCCTCAAAGTTATTCGGATTTGAAACTAGTAATCTGGATTAGTCTTGAAACAATTTCTGGATGCGAAAGTAATAAAGTGAGCGCCTGACCAGACATCGTTAATTAGCGATGCCATAAAATACGAAAGCTGACTCCGTTCTGGGGTAAATGTTATATGCTATCATTTTACCTACAAAGGCTGGCTGACTAGTCTTTATATTCCTGGACTTTTTAGCCTGGGGTGAACCGAAACACCTTGGTTAAAGCCAGTTGAATTGAAGGGGCTTCTCTTTTTACTCTTTTTATAAGAAGAGGAGACCAAAGCGCAGGCGAAAGTGGCGCTTTTGCGCTCGAGGCAAGGGATGAAGATAGGACCTCACATCAATGTGGTGTCCCTAAGTTGCTGGGATTGTCTTGCGGAGCAACCCTCCTGCGGCGGGGCGCCGGTCCATAAAGGCACTGACTAGCCATTGAGGTGTCATGATGATTGGTAGTTCCGGGGCACCTCGCCAAGGGACCCCACTCGCGCTAACAAATGAAGAGCATATTATAGTATACAGGTGTGTATGTGCAGACACATTTGTTTCCTTTACATATTTATTTTCTTATGATGAGCCGATGCTCATACGTGCTTATCGACGCGTGGAACGCTAACGATCACAGCTAAACTATCAAACTAAGGCGAAAGTTGAGAGAGATTGTTGCGCAACATAAACGTCAACTTCATTACTTCGGACTGTTATTAGAAATAGAACACTCATTATATGATGATGAAATCAATTGTTAGCAAATTGTCCGACCCGAGGCTCGAAACCTCTCATCGCATTGATTCTCACAATTTGTGCACTAACATGCGTACCACAAGACTGTTGGGGTAAATTTATTTTTCTACTGTAAGCCCTATGCTCTGTCTCGCTCGGTCACGTTACACACAGACAGCATGAGTCGCCCGGACCTTCGATTTTCGAGCTTAGCCCGATTCAACTACAATTGCACGTTCGGATCTTGAGCGAGTCGGTCGTGCCACATTCGATTTTCGTATTAAAATACTATCGTTGTGTTTACAATCTGTGTTATAATTTGAACATGTGCGAAAAAAGGATAAGAAAAATTAAAAGAGGTTGGTTGTGTTCTATCAATCCATTGTGACAAAGAGTACGATATATCGTACTCTTTGTCAATGTTTTCTAAAGATAAATGCTACTGACCTAGCGCAATAAACACAGATTCTTGTCAGTCTAGTCATAATATTTTAATCATGCTGCAATTTTAGTAACAATAAATTATTACTATAAAGTAAAAAACTCTAATAATGTGTAATGTTTGCAGAGTGAAATTCTATTAAAGGGACAATATAGGTGTCTAATATTTTAGTATGATCTTTTAATTATCATCAAACCTATCTGGCATATGGACTATGATATTTGTTAATTATCATGAAACCTATCCTATATATGATAATTAAGTTTGTATGCATCAAGTTATTTATACTTTACAAAAATGATAATTAAATAATCCTAAACTAGGCGTGCAAACTTTAAATTAGAATTTATAGTTATGAGTAATTTATTCTATCAAACCAGTAGGTCAAGCACTACACACTTAACAATTTGTAAAGAGGAACAATATTAAATATTTCTTTTTCTTTCAATAAATTGTATCATAAAGAAATTTAATAAAATCTTTTGCTTTAATTGTGTGGTTAAATTAATTAGTATTTTTTTATATTTCATATGAAATATACACATTACCGTGGCTATCTCTGTAGTGTATATACTTCATATAGCAATATTTCGGTTATGGTGCGACTTTTTTGAAGTTAGGTACTGGCGTGAAATTCATAGAAATTATTATATGTTTCTGATATCTAGGAGTTTTGCCATATCATAAAAGAACAACTACGAGGTTGTACGGTGCACCGGAATTGGGCCGGCAGGGCCGGGGTGGTACCTCACACTCACGTGACACCGTATTAATGGGACAACTTCATGTCGCGTTTCGTGCGATTTGTGAGTAGCCGTTTCATTATTGGATAGGTGGGGAAGAGCAGGGCAACGCATCTGCGCAATAATAATGCGGATGTCCGTGGGCGTCTGTGGGCGTCTTCTCTGACGAACATAAAACGTAGGTTGCGCATTAGAACCAATTGGACCGGTGCACGGTCGATACCGATATAATATGACGCCGCCGCGCCGGACTGTCGCCTCGTGTGTAGTGAGTGTCCGGTGGCCCATTTCAAGAGAGGAGGAAACGAGGGGTTCATTATGTCCGCATTACGCGAACCTTTACGATTATCGGTAGTCTTTTCTTATCAGCGCGTAACCTCGTAAACACCGGGCTTAAAGAAACTTTCAATAAAAATACGGGTTAACTGTAAATCAATTTACGGGCCATAGAGTTTTACGTGATAAAGGTTCTCTAGTTGATGTGTGAACACGTCGGCCGATGGAGTGAAAGAGTCGACTTATTACACGATCGCTCGCAGGCTCCGCCCATCTAGTTCTAAATTCAGAATGAGTCGGAACGTCACTATAACGTCATATTTTTTCGTGCATGCGTTATCGGCTTACAGGACGTCACCTCAAAAACTTGGCAAGTAAGTATGACATATATGTTTGCTAAAAATTCATTTTGTTTCAGGGTCACACATAACACGTTTGCGTGAGGCCAGGCGCGTTCAAAGGATACAACTGATGTCGATCCCGATCGTGGAAGTGCCAAACCAAGCAGTACCATGCCCCCAGACGCCCGTCAACAAAATAGCACAGAATCGTGTCATAATAGAACTAGCATGGAAAACCATCGCACTCATGCACAAGAACAGAATCATACAGGAGAAAATTATAGCGTTGCAAAAAGAAACTTCAGAATTCGTCGCGTCTGTTATGATTAGTACCGAAAACCAACGACGGTACCAAGAACACTTAAGTTTGTACCGGTCCAGTCAGCAGAGTGACAAAATAATCGAAAACAACAACATCCCGTTGAAATTAGAACCGAACGTGTAAGGATAATTGAATATTAATTTTATTCGTTTTAATTTGTGGCGAATTGTGTGGGTCTACGAAATTGTGTATCATCAAAGTGACTGAAATGTTATTATTACAATAGATTAACTTACATGATTTTCATAATTTACGCATGTATAAATATGAAAAGATAATTCAACAGAAACGCTTTATCACAATTGTACTCTAAATTTGAATTTTCTTACATTACCGGTTGTATATGGCAATAATTCGATTACGTTATGGTACTTTCTAGTTTTAACTTTTTAATAATATTATACTCACAGCCATCAATCAATCCACATAACATTTTGCCACGATACTATATATCATTTGTTTATGATAATGTCATGGCGAAATTGCACTTCTTCACCATAGCGCCGTGACATTTTGCATCAATTTCCCGGGATTGTAGATTAATATAATATTCATAATACAAATATTATGTCTCCAGATACCGTAGTAACCAGGTGTTATAATCACCATCTACCATAAATCCATTAACATGTCTTGTGCAAAATCTTTATAAATATAGTGTCTTACATGAAGAGTTGTGGTATCTCTAAAAATTGTAACATTAAAGGTTGTTAAAAAGGAGGCTGTTAAATTCGTAGAAGACAATTAGAAGGGTATAAAAAGAAAATTTTATTATACCTTAGCACGAAAATACTAATTCCATTTTCTCATATGCTCAGATCATAGAGATAATAAAGATAGGAAATGAGAACCCGTCTAAAACGACAAAAAAGTGCAAGTCATATGTGGTTTGCTATGTGTTTTCGTCCATTTCTGTTTGCGCAATGCGCATACACGATTATATACACAAAGGTTGTAACACAATATTTTCTTTTATAGCATAAAAGGACAAACGAGAAATCGGAGCCTTTTGATTACTACCGACGACCATGGACATTCGCAGATGCGTTGCCCTCCTAGGATCCCAACCCTCAATGGGTCACAGGCTACTTACAGATACAGCGACGCTGTCACTTTACGCCGGTACCAAGTGTACTTCCCCGGTCGTGCCGGCCTAATTTCGTTGCGTAGGAGGATGTAGTATCATGCACCATGCATGGCACTACCTCCCCCTATGCAGCACACCGTACCGCTTCCTAATATCCTCTTCCCTCTATTAACCTTTGAACTAACGCTCGAAGGCCTGCCTATATCTATATTATCTCTATGACTCAGACACATGACGTTCAGGCTTTGACAATATCCTATGTTGGTATTTTAAATGGTTTTAGTTGTTAAACTCAGTGTAGAGATCAGATTAGCATTTAGATTGAAAAGCCAAAGTTGGAATTAGGTACTCGATGTAGTTGTAATAAGATCATAAGCTTTGTATCAATAAAAAAATGGTGGTTGTGATATCTGATAGAAATGACTCGTTAGACAATGTGGAACTAAAGACCAGTACAATGCGAGAACGAAAAATAATGGCGAACTAAAGACGTACTTTATAAAACAAGTAAAGAAAAATAAAAAACTAAAGACCAGGCGGTATGGTCATATGATTTTGGCCTGTCGGTAATGATGAATCTTACAAAAAACAACAATAACAGTGGAACTTAACTACGCGCCAAAACGAAAGCGATCCAATGTTTGACTTTTCCCACGTCGCGGTTGTATCTATTCGCAAAATATTATTTACACAAAATTTCATTGTCGTCAAATGCCAATAATGTGTAACACACAAATCCATGAGTGTGCGTTAGAATGTTCAATTATAACTTATGAAAGAAATTACATTATTCGATGAAGAATCTATATTGACTGTATTTTAGGTATTCCCTTGTGAAACGTAAATTACTGGCTAGTAACTTAGTTTCATACCAAGTAACGCTATAAATTAAAGTTTAAAAAAGCTAACCTTAGATGTAAATTAAATAAATATAATTATGAACTATGAATAATGTATATTATACGAAGCCGATTAAAATAAATGTTTTTTTTTTTTCAAATTAATACTTACAGATAGTTTAAGATCTTCAAAAGGCTAGTTGAAATAAATACGTTTTAGTTGAATAACTACTTTAGACTTGCATTTAGTTTTAGTTTAGATTGCACATACCTGCCAAACTGTGTTCATTTAATGTACCAAGTTCACCTAAGTAGATACTAGTTGTATTTTGTATTATGTTTAAAAACAACGGTCATAATAGTACCTAAAGAAAGAAAAATTGCGTTACTTAGAGTTAAATGTTATTTTACGGTCAGAAAAATTAACTTTGTGTTTACCATAAATCTCCCTAAAAATGAATTTTAATTATTGATGTGAACAATTTAATTATAATGTTAGGATGCGTAAATTCAGTAAAGTACAGTATATAACACTACAGTGAGGTCATTATAATTAAACATTTACCAGTTACTTATAGAAATACCCTTATGTAACGTCCGCGTAAAAGTAAAAGACCATATCCTTATTTCCAGTGCAAAAAGGTTTCCCAATATATAATTTTGAACTGACAGTGCTGTCATCTGTTTTAAAAAATTCTGCATGCTATGTATGTAATTTTGTCTAAATGTGGAGTCCTTATCAGTGTTTGATTGACTAGCGAGGGGTTTATAGCAAATTCTATTTCGGGACCTCGAATTGCTATCATCGGTGTGTAGATGTGATGTTACATATCGGAGGCAGGTTTTAAGCGTGTGGCTCGTAGCATTTGCTACTTTTACTTCGTAGTTAATCTAGCGCTGGATCTATTCATCGACTCTTGTTTGTGAATGTACCTATTTAATGATCTCAAAATTTTTGAAAAGTCATACAATAAAGCAGCTTAATATATCAGTCTACTATAAAGTCTAAAATAATAATTTAGGTACTCTTTTATTTGTTTAAATCTAGTTTTAAGTGTACCAAACTAAGCAAGTCTTCTTATCAATTTCTGTGCATTGTTTCTCTTACATAAATTATGATATTAAAATGTTGTATTTGTGTAGGACGTTTAATTTAATAAATGTTCAGTATTATTAGTACTTCAAATATTGTGCACAACAAATAATAGTACATTGCACACAAGAAATATGGTCTATAATTATAATTATAAAATAGGATGTTCTATCAATGAACAATAATCGTTGGAAATACGTTATGTTGTTTTTTAAGTTGTTATTATGTAATAATTGTTAATTTACATTAAAAAAAGTGTAATGTTTTATGACAATCTTTTATTATCTCAACGCCAATGTCATATCGAAAGAAATGATTTAACCGCCTTAGAAATGCGCTCCAAATGCCTTTTTTTTGTTATCGTTACTTACTGAAGCTTGGAATTTTATAATTAAAAAATGCAACCTTTTAGCTCTATGTGACTCTTTCTCAGTTTATAGTCAAATAAGGAAACCTGCAACAACGCGAATCTATAACGCTATCTCTGTATTAGAAAAATGCCTGCTAAAGTTTACGGCTAATGTGGTTTCAGACTAATGACCTTTGCTTCCCCACCATGGTTCCATTGCACTGTCCCAAAGTCGGCAGGGTTGTCCTGTAGTGCGGGGCAATCCCATCTGTGGAGGTGTAGTCAATCCCTTAGGGGGATGACTAGCCGTCGAGATGCCCTGATGTTCTGTTGCTCCGAGGCACCTCATCAAAGGCGGCACTGATGGCACTCGCGGTTGTTCTTGTGGTTATTCGGCACTGCAATGTGCTGCGAGTCCCACACACCACTGGACCCCACCCAGGGCAAGTGAAGGCGCGTAAATGCGTTTCCCCGCATCACAAAAAGAAAGGCACCTTTGCCTATTATTTGAAACTCCTGTATATCCAATAACTCCTAATCACATTTGCATAGCAATGAAAAACTAAAGGCTGCTATGTAGTCATCAATGCCATGCAAATATGGCATGCATTGGCGTAGTTCTTAAGACTGTGATAGGCTAACTCCAATGCCTCCTGGAAAACTTCGAGCAATTGTCTTTTGTGTTAATTGATATCTAGTATCTATCAGGTGCGATGTTTAGGATCATCATAGATATCATGATCTTTTTTGTTTTATACTTCGGCATCATACCTAACTTTATCTATTTATACATTAAATTAGCAATGTACTTATTTAAGAATAGAGACTAACATCTCGGTATATGTAAGTATCGAAATAAAATGGTATACCTATCTTTTCTATAATAAGGAAGCAGATAACCAATAAATGTCTAACCTAAAGTAAATAGACTAATTTTTTTTTTAAATTTCACGGGAAATGGGTACGAGATTTTTAAAATTTATTTCATAATCATTTCATCGACCTGGATCCAATTGATATGAAACTAATTTAGTCTTAATGAAATGTAAATTAGTCAAATTTATACGGTCGATACAAATTATTTGGAGAAACGAAGAGAAAATATTAATTTCGGTATGGTCGGTTTTGTACAGTCGCGACACGGATGTTGCGCCAGTCTCAACCGTAAAACTTATCATTTGTTTTTTTATATTTTACTAGCATCACCGCGTGTCGTAGCGCCAAGGTATATAGCCTGGAGAATTCTTCGTTAAATGGGCTATTCACCGCAATAAGATTTTTTTCCATTCTGGCCAGAAGTAGTTCCTGAGATTAGCCCATTGCAGAAAACAAACAAACTCTTCAGCTTTATGTTAATAGTATAGACTGTATGGTGTACGTCTGTTCATTTCGGGTAGTCATGACATAGCTAAATCTTATTTGGATTGAAAATAAATTGTGAATCCATTAAATCTTATATTAATTATAATCATAATAAGAATAATAACAGCTTTTCTAAAATAGAACGCCAAATTTGAATTTATTGGAACTGATAGAACTTTCTCTGTCGTGAATTTTCTCAGCAATGGAAAGAAACGAAATTCATGCAGTGATAAAGTTATGTGTTTTAAAAGGGAAAGCAGCAACCCAAATTAAAGTCAAGCTAAACAGTGTTTTAGGCAATACTGCTCCTGCATTGAGTACATTTCACAGCTGAGTAAATGACTTCAAACGTCTCCCACGTTTGACGACGGCAACAAGTCTGGCCGTCCAAATGAAATCATGAATCCGGACATGATCAAAAAGATTTAAAAAATCGTTTTGAATGATCGGCGCTTAAAGTTGCGGCAGATAGCAGAGATGGTAAGCAATTCGTCTGAACGTGTTTTTAGCATTTTACACCAACATTTGCTAATGAAAAGGCATTGCGGGCGATTGGTGCCGCGTTTGCTCACTGTTAACCAAAAGCAACGTCGAGTGGACGATTCGTCGGTGTGTTTGGCGCTATTTAACTGTGATAGGAACGAGTTTTTGCTGCGTTATGTGACAGTAGATGAAATATGGATACGTCATTATACTCCTGAAATAATAGAACAATCTGGGCAGAAAACTGAAAGCCGAAAAGCTGCGCCGAAGAAAGCAAAAACGGTTTTGTCGGCCGACAAAGTGAAGGGGATTGTTATTTGGGAAGCTCGAGGGATTATTTTAGTGGATTATTTGTAAAGAGGAGAATCAATAAGTGGAGATATAGTATTATGCAAGCTTGCTGCAAATATTTTGTGACGGAGTCCGAAAGAAACGGCCTCATTTAGCCAAAAATAGAGTTTTCTTCCACCAGGACAACGCACCTGAGCACTCGTCAAATGCACAGGTCGTCAATTCCCCAGATCTACCCCCGTGCTTCCACTTATTCACGAAGCTCAGAAATGGTTAGGTGGCTGAAGATTTTCATCAAATTATGAAGTCATTGTCGCCGAAGACGAGTATTTTAGGGGGTTAGAGAAAACATTTTATCAAACTGGTGTAACGGCATTAGAGAAGCGCTGGACTAAATGCATCGAGATAGGAGGAAACTACGTTGAAAAAGAAAATTGTTATAAATAGATTATTAAAGTTTTTCTTTGTCGTTTCAGATACTTATCAATCACCCCTCGTATATGTATGAATAAGGTGTCAAGGAAGACAATAATAATTATTTTTACAGTTCGTTTAATCTCCTCGATACATCCTAAACAACTGGACCGATCAAATTCGATACATGCATAGATCTATGGAAAAGCTTGGACTAACACGTAACAAAATGTGGCATAAAACTACTTAGTTGTTCATTACTCTGTTGAGTTAAAGTAGATAGGGAGCAGATTAAGGTCTTGTAATCTACTTAGTACAGACAACTGATATCCGCTTGCGAAGAAAGATCCTCGAGTGACAGCCAGCACCGGAAGTCGGAATGTTAAAGTCACGAGGGGCTGTTGAATGAGAGTGGCTCGTGGCCGCCTATGTAACTCTCTTGTAGAGGCCTCCGTCCTGAAGTCAATGATGGATGGTGATGAAGAAATCTTAGAGTAAAAGTAGACATATAATCAAAACAAAAGAAAATGACCACATTTTATTTATCTTCGTTTATTAGTACTTCTGCTTCTTGGTCGTACACTCGTGATGGTGGTCATGGATTGGGCCATTTTTCGTTGTTGCTGGCAGTTTCTCTGTGTGCAGCATCACTTGAATATACGGCGAGGGAACATTTTGCTCCCGCTTTAAAAAGGTCTGTCCATATTGTCGAGCATCGACCGCGAGAACGAGCCCTCCACTCTACCTTTCACTAAGTGATGTATTACTACTTACCCAAAGATAATTTCAATATTTTCTAAACAAACTTTAATATTCTTGTGTCATTGTAAGTATTTAAGTATGTTGATTTACTTAAATATCTGATTCTGAAAAAATCGGTGAATCTTACATTTTGTTTACTGATCATACCAGATGCTACCCCTGATACCCGATACGATCTCGGGTTCCTCGAGATAATAGCGTATTCACATCTCAAAGGCCAGCAACGTACCTACTAAACCTCTGGTTTCGTGGATAGCTCAAATCGGTAGTATTCAGCTACCACTTTCTCGTTAGTCCCTTCATCATCATCATTATCAGCCCTTATAGGTCCACTACTGGACATAGGTCTCTATCAATGAGCGCCAAGACGGCCAATCTCCTGGTACTCACATCCATCCCAGGCTAACTACTGCACGGAGATCGTCTTCCCATCTGGTGAACGGTCAACCAAAACTTCGTTTTCCTAAACGCGGCCTGCAGAACCTCTATGGCCCATCTGCCATCTTATCTCCTGAGTATACACTCAGACCACACTCAGAGTGTGACCAGCCCATTGCCACTTCAGTGAGCTTATTCTTCACAGCATTAGTGAACAGTTTCGGGGAAATAACAAACCCCGGTCGCACTCCTCGATGTAATTGGATTGGCCTTGTTTGACCTCCCGGAATCAGAACGGACATAAAAGCAGCGTCATGTAATACTCTCAGTACTTCGAAGTATCGCCAATCGACCTGACATCGCTGTTAAACTTCCAGAGAAGCCCAGCCAAGTCCAGCCCTGGTCTCGACAGAGTCAAAAGCTTGTTCATAGTCCACAAAGGCAAGACGCAGCATCTGATTTAAAATAGGCCTTTTAAATTATTAAAGCGGGCCTTACACGTGTTATGTTAGGCCTTTGAGGCATCCTCATAAGTTGCCTCCACGTCGTCATGGCAATGTGTCGATGTTGGTGCGTATACTTGTATCACTTTGAGGCTCTCACTTTCCACCCTATCCGACACACTAGAGATGTCGACGATGTTGCCTACGAGGGACTCATTCATAAGGAATCCCACGCCACCTCGTGAAATAGTGTCGCCTTCCCTGAAGTAGAATAGGTGACCCAATGGCAGAGTTAAGGTGTCTTCGCCTTGTTTTTTTGACTTCACACAATGTGGATGTACTAGCATACATCTGCGTACCTCTTCGAGGATAGCAGGCGTGAATGTACTCTTTTATACCAATTATACACATATATTTTTTGATAAAAGTCAAAATGTTTGAGTACACGTTGGTGGTGTTGTTAATTGTGGAAATGTTTAATAATTATTATGCCATAATGAAGAATATTATATACCCATATAGCTAAATTTGTATAATAAGAATATTGTAGTACTTAGGCCATAGAAGCTGAAATAGTTTAAAGACCATACACCATTCATGTTAATTTTAGGCATTAAAATGCTGACATAGAAAATAATAATTGTTATATAAATAGATTGTTGTTTTATAGATAGATGTTATATAGTTACATAGATTAACTATAACATTTAATCATAGAAAGGGATGCCATAATGTTAATAGAGATGGAAGATGTGAAACACTATACTATCTTTATCTTTACCTTCGAATACCGGATGGGTATTAGCTCTTTATTTCCCTGTATTCGACATACTACTGTAACTCCGACATATGAACGTCTAACAGGAGACTCGCCAAAATTTTGTGAAGCGTAAGAGTGGTATTTTGCCGTTCGTAAGATTTTTGGGAATTAATTGCTTTAATTTATCATTTTTAATCCCAAAAATCTGTGAATTTTGAATTTGGACGAGTAATGAAAAAGTGTGATCACTTATGTGAAACACACTGTGCCTATCTGAGTAATGTCTAAATTTTTTAAACTACTTTACTATTTTATTACATATTACATTGAGTTTAAGTTGGTTTGTGCGTTTTTAAACGAATAAATATTTATGTATTTATTTACTAAATATGGGTAGTATGTACAGCGCTTAGTATTATGAGCACATCACTACAAACTTCGAAAATGAAAAATGTCAAAACCACGTTGAGGGATAAATAACTAGATGAAACACCAAAATATAAATATTTACTTGGATTAATATAATAATTCAATTAATATTTATATGCTATAGAATATAGATAACTTTAATAATGAAAGCTCTAATACAGCGAGTTATGAATGCCAAAGTAAGCGGTTAGTATAAATATATGGAGGTTATAAAAAGTGATAATATTCGGTAGACGGATGGATAGGTCAGCTGTATAAATATTGTATTTTAGTGAACGGCGAGGTGGTAAGCAGCATTGGTCAAGGAGCGTGTGTATTCATCGGAATCAAAGATGACGATACATTAAAAGATGTAGAATTTATGTAAGTGTTCATTTAATTTCAGTTTAAGAGGACAAAAGAGAAGTTGGAGCCTTTTTTTGTACTACAGTGACTCATACACAACCGCATATTTGTTATGCAGATATATTACCTTCCTTGCTTAAAATGGACCAACGCAAAATCACTAACTGTACAAAACGCGAGAGCATAACTGTTACTATTCCGAAACGGCTTTACCGATTTTTACCCAATTTTGTACGCATATTCGGTCTGTCTGAGAATCGACTGCTATCTGTTTTTAATACCTAGGGGCGATAGGGGTTGTTCACTAATAGCTTTTTAATGTTTACATGTTACAATCGCAACAACAAACAAACACAAAATGTAAGTTAGGACAGCTAGTTTCTTATATTATCTTAATAATTCATCTTATTATCTTCATTTATTCTTTACAGGGCAAAGAAACTATTGAGTATGAAATTATTTGATGACAATGATAAAAAGTGGAAAAAAAGTATAGTTGATAAGGAGCTCGAGATATTATGTGTTAGCCAGTTCACATTATATGCCACTTGGAAGGTTTGTTTAATTTGATGTTTCAGTTATTAAATCATTATGTTATTTAAATAAAAATTAAGAACACTTCATTGGTTGAAGCAATCATCTTTCCGCATATGTGATTGTTGGTGTGTTGTCAAGAAAGTTGGAAATATAAATAGTAAAAAGTGTTCAAAGATGAGTGAGGACATACTATGGGTTTTAAAGAAATTTCTAGTGTGTATTTAGTGACAAAATAAATAGCTAATACTGAAAAATACAGCCAGGTCACTCTCAATTTTGTCATAAATTTGTTTTGAACAAATTTAACCTATTTTATAGAGATATAATCCCATTTATTATGCTATAATTGAGTAAATTGGTGTCTTTTACAGGGAAATCATCCAGATTACCATAGGGCCATGCCGGGAACTAAGTCAAAAGAATTTTATGACCAACTGCTTGATCTGTTAAAGAAAGGATATAAACCAGATAAAATAAAAGGTATAAAGGTGAAAATAATATAAATTGATAGATGTTCCTTCAGTTACAGTATTGTGTGAACTCGCCATCATCATTACCAGCCCTTGTAGGTCCACAGCTGGTCGTAGGCCTCTTTCAATGAACGCCAAGATGACCAATCTCCTGCTACTCTTATCCATCATGGACCAGTCACCATATGGTTTGATTGTTAACATCATTAAAAAAAATTACCATAGTTATCAGAATTCAATCCATGATTATCAAACATTGGCAACTATCATTTAAAGCATGGCTAGTCCTGAGAAACCCAGATTGAATGTGACAGCTGCCAATGGTCAGCGGTGTCACATGATTGAGACACCTGCCCAATTCAGATTCAATGCAGCGTGGCACTACTTAGTAAAACTTTGTCCTAGCTTAGAATCGTGAATTATCATCAACACTATCATAATTGTGTACTCACATTTAATTAGTTCTTATCATTCCACTGATAGAGGTTTATAACTACACATTTTTAAGTACTACCATGGGTTGGCTGTCATTAAAAACTGTACTATTCATATTTTCTCCTCAGCATTGTGCATTGAAACGATTTAATGACTGTGATATAGAAAAAATATGGGGAGAGAAATGAATGAGTACATGTGAAATATTCCATCCGAGCATATCGCTTCAAAGTTGCAGCAAATACATTGAACAAGCACACTGTGAGCTAGACTGTGTGCAAGACTCTTGAGCACCTTTCATAATTAAGAAAATTGGTATTGACACACACACTTTTTACTGTTACAGATGGAGTGTTTGGTGCATACATGCAGGTGTCAATACAGAATGATGGACCAGTCACTTTAGAATTGGAATCACCACCTCCAAGACAATCAAAGAAAGTTATGCCAACATCTGAAAGTGAACAGAAAACATTCAATAATGCAAATAGTTGAATTTAAGTTAACAAATCAAAAAAATTAAAACACATTTTTACACTGTAGCAATCTCGACAGGTTAACCAATGCACACATTTTTTGATAACTGCCTTGTGGTCTGTTGTTGAACAACATCCGTGAGGCTTTGAGTCCTCGGTCGGAACAAAGTGTTATTGGGATTTTTCAATTTCTAATGTATTTCAATTTGTAATGTTCAGTGTGATTGAAGTAGGCGGAGTGACACCCCCGAATCATAACGAGGAGTGTTCGGGTTAATACCAGCGGCGGAACTTCTCTTTTAGGACATTGTGGCAGAACTCAAGTTCCGCCATCACCACCTTCAAGTCCCAAAAAAAAGAAAAAAAAAATCCACACCTGTGCTTTTCAGGTGGACTTTCCTACCGCGTACATCACCGTTGTGAAAGCAGCTGCCACCTTCTTTATTTCCGAACGGATATGACTTGGGCTTCTTCAGGGGCCTACTCCTATATCAAAGGCCGGCAACGGGCATACACAAAACTGGGTTCTGCGGGTGTCTATGGGCGGTAGTTACCTAACACCTGCTCGGTTTTCCCTTACCATATATTGTAATTAAACAAATACTGCATACAATTGAACACTGATAAAGCTACCGGAATGACGATAGAAAATAAAATAGCACATAGTTTAAAAAAACTTTATTTTGAAGTAGTGGTTATTATCTATTAACATTATTATTGATTGTTAGGCCAATAAGTCGGCGATATTTACTTACATATAAATAATTTTACTTTTTACAAAATGCATTCCAACAATTTAAGTGGAAACACCAAAGAATCTCACAAAGGAGACTGAAGTCTTGTCTATAGTTTTGTTAACAGATAATCTACCAAGATTCAAATTAAAATCCACTTTGTAATCTAAACGATATAAGAAAATAAACTAAAAAAATGTATAAACAGAGAATATAAATGCATTACATAAACCATAGATTTAAATTAAGATTTTAACAAACGATATTAAAACTTATATTATTATGAATATATTAAGATACGTTATTTTAATTTATCAATTAGCCAGAGTGCCGCATGATTACTATTTCTATACCGCTAAATATAGATATATAATCATTCTTTCACAAAACCAATTGCCTACAGTCATACTGATTTTCATAGATTTTTTGTCTCTCCAACACCAATCAAGGCACTATTCAGTTTTGGTATATTGCTGATACGTATCCCCACTCCTCCATTCATTCTGTTAAATATTTTTTAGTGAAACATTACCATTTTAATTAATACTAGAGATTTATAACCTCGCAACGTGTGACAAAGTTACGCTAGATCACTAAAAGCGCGCCATTTTGAAATTTGGAATCTCCCAAGTATTGCATTATAGACCTATCGAAATATCACTATTACAAAAATATCTATGATCAATTCTAGACGAATAAATGTTTATGGGACAGGCTAAGGATTCTAACAACAAAATACCTTTGCAGCTTACTATGGACGTTGTCAAAAGTGCATATCAATTTTCTAATGTTGCCAACACTACCGCTCTTACAGGAGTAATACCTATTGTATATCTTGCACCATACATTTTTACAATTTTTTTTATTCGATGATGCGATTCTAATTTCGTTAATTAATTGTTAAATTGTAATACAGCTTTCGACAGGATACAACTTTTTAATACTGGGTAGTAATAACTACAAATGTTACCATAACATATACTACAATTAGTAATATATAAAAATGTTCTCACACTGTATTTGCTTAGTACAAATTTTACACAAACTCAGTACTTATATCTAATATACCAAAGGGGATGTAGATAGGACTATTACTAATTAGAATCGCCTGTACCTTTCAGGCATAAGGAACGGCGTTGGTTTTGCGGCCGCTGTTGTCTTGTGGATTTACCAGAGGCCCGACGAGAAGCCGCCGGGTGGTACACGATTGTGTAGGATGCTGCTGTTGCCGTTAATAGATGTCACCATGTTGATCTGACCGTTCATCGATTTGTAGCCGTCGCCGGTGATCGGGTTGCCTTCTGAAAATATCAATATAAATTTTAGTGTTGCCACTTTAAAAAACTATACCTAAAAGTGAAACTTCAAAAGTTACATATGAGAGAATTAGATATACATTTATATATTTGTCGTGACATACTTTCTTTTTATCTACTTTGGAATAATAAAGATATTCAGAAGTTCACTTTAAAATATTTAACAGAAGAAACGTTAAGAGTATTAGTTATAGAACCCAAGATATTCATTCTCATAAAGTCCTTTCGGTTTCAATAAAACTCCGATTGATTTTATCAACGATCAGTGTCATAAAATTCTCCATAGCAAGCCTACGTTAAAGGCTTAGAATTGATTTGGCTGCAACTAGTCAACTTCAAAGTGCATCTGCCGACAACTTCTTATCTTAGACGTGTAACTGTAAAGTTACATTCTCACAGGGCGACCTGCTTAGTGGCTAGACGTGTGGTCACCGACTCAAGCGAACACTTGAAGAAGAAGAAGTACGTTCGCTTGACTGAGACAGTCGCTAGGCGTCGAGGCGCCACGCAAACACTTGTGCGGCAGCCTATGATGTATCAATACCACTATCGCAGATTGGAATATCGTAAGACTTTAAGTAGTATTATAGGTAGTTTATTGCACGTACATTAAACAACTTAACGTCCCTTTTTGGTATTTCAAATTAAGAAGGTAAATAAAATTGTTAGATCAGTGATAGAATTAATAACAAGTAATATTCTATTCTACTTAACAAATTACTGACAAATGACAACATTTGAAAATCGGTTCTATATAACTACATAGATGGTAAGAAAGAATGTTCAGATGTTTAAACAAAATCACGATCCACGGTTGGCAAAATTATATGAAATATTGGTTGGCTGGCTAGAAATACCATGGGTCTTGCCACACTCTGCTTTGTCTAGAAAACTTGTGTTTTTCTGTTCGGATCTGAACTTATGCTGTGGAAGCGAAGAGAAGCCCAATACAACTTCATCGGACTATGAGTGTTCGTCTGGCGACGAGACGGACGACTTATTGACACTAGTAAAACACTTATGTTACTATTATATATGTCACTCCATAATATTATATATGTGTTTTATATATAATAAAATAAAATAGTGTTGTTGACACTAGCAACATTTTTTTTATATTACATTAGTCTATGACACATATATTAGTGAAAACAGGCCTTTAATATCATTAAAAGAAAAAGTTTTTCTTAATGCATGTGTCAAAATCCATAACAGAAATTTAAATTTAAACAATGGTCACATAGCATACGGCGACATTAGAATATTTATTCAGTTTTTTACCATTAAATTTTACTTGCAATTTTAGACTCGTCTGGTAAAATTAAATCTATCAGAACATTCGCCTGACCATCTCAGAACAGTGTCGTGACAGGTACTCGTGCAATAAACATTTACAATTCCGATCTAATCTAAATTTCAGAAACAGTTTCGTACAAATAGAGATCTAGGTACGTTATAATGAGTATCATGCGAATTTCAACTTTATGTGATACCTTTTCAAATCTTGTCCGTCATTTAACACTTTAAACTATCTGCAACATTAACTATCATGTTGAAATAATTAATTATAAGATACACAGATAAAGTATTTAAGAACTACTCTAAAAGGAAAGATAGAAATAGGTTTTAAACGAGCGTGCGCTAGTGTTCTAGACAAATTGCCTACTCATAGCCCTACAGCAACAATAGCATAGTATCTATGAAAACATTCAATACAGACGACACAACAAAGCAATATTATAAACAACAGATTACAACAATTGAATTGAAACTAAACATACTTGTCAATCATCAATAAAGTCGATGTAAGCAAATGAAAAAATGCGTTGGGTGCTTAATTTAAAGTCTTAAGGAATCGTCAAGAAACTTTTGAAGCATTGAAGCTTGGTGCAAGTTATTCAGTAAATTAAACACCCACCCAATTCTCTTCGGCGGACATAGTCTACATAATACGTTTTAAATTTGAAGTCCTCAGCATGCCGATTGATATCAAAAAGGTAGCCGGGTACATATTTATGGAATATGGGTGGAAAACCAGTCAGAGTACTTGGCCCCGGACCGGGAGAAGTCGGGAGAAGAGAAACGTCAGGAATTGGACCGTCACGTTCGTATCTGAACAGGGTCTGCGGTGGGTTAACATTAGCAACTACACATGGATCGATTGGTCCTCCCAGAGCTGGGATGGGATTGTACTTATAGTCTAGCTTAGGACGGTCACCAAACGCCGAAGTCATTCCAATAAATGCGTGTTCGGGTAACGGATGATGCGGAATGTGGTGCCCTTGAGGCTCAAGGTAGTGCTGTGCTGGAAATGGTGGCCAATGTCTATCCAAAACCAATTGCGGAGAAAGAGAATTTGGATCGATAACGGGATGATTTTTATCTGGATCATCGGTTTTTAGGCCGAGCAATGTATAGGGCTCTTGTTTGACATTTAATCTCGGTTTCGATGTGGATTCCACGCAATAATTCCCGGGTTCCGGGGGCCAAGTACGCGTGACGTATCTGTGAGTCGGTTGTGGAAGGATCTCGTAATCATGTTCGGGATGATCTTGTGAGGCACCTCGAAGACTGGCCGCCGGGTGCCGGCGTCTCTGTGGCGGCACCGCTACTCCATCTCCGGTAACCGGATTCCTCTTCGGTGGCGTGTACATTACTGACCATTCAGAATAATCGGTTTTCATTTGAACCATAAATTATACTAATTTTACATTTTATAAAAAGCATAAAATGCGTAATTCTGTTACTGTTGTAATTTTGCAGTAGTTAGAACGAATTGATGAGTAATTTGACACCTACTTTATTTATACAATATTAGTTTTACTACATTATTTAGTAAATATTATAACCAAATCCTTAACACTTTTAACCGATTTCAAAGAATATATTATCCTATGTCGGCATAAAATCATAATATCACTTTTCTTTTAATTACAGTATTTAATCTAATGCTTTAAAGTCGCTCAATGTCATCATGATTACATGTTACAATAATTTTTAGTATTAGATGATTCTAAAATTTAACTTATTAGTAGGTAAATTTCAAATTCCTGAATCAGTTAATAATGTCGATAACTCATTATATTTTTTCATTATAAACTTAGAAATATTGTGAAAAGTACATTTTCTTAGCGTGCAGGGTGCTAAATGCGTAACGTACACGAGCATCATCAACGCACACAGACAAGGTTTATATTTTACAGTCCAGAAACATTTGTCATTTGTGACCACTGTGTACGGTTCGATTCCTTCGAAAGTGGAATGGAATTTCGATGTGTTAACTTTCATGGTATCTTCCGAACACGAACGAACATCACTGTCCAATTTAATTTGATACGGTGTTCTAATTTTAAAATAGGCAGACAAGAAGTTTATAATGCGACTTACAAATTCCCATGCCCTTTGTTCTTACTTTCTGTCGTGTAATGAGACATTGTGTTGTGATTTTGGAAAAGTATGTCATATTTATCCGATTTTATTTTTTAAACGCTGATAGAATCATTACTCTTATTTGATGCCAATAAATTAAGTCATTGTTCATTAAGTTTGCGTATTGTTTATAAAATCTGCTTTTTATATAAGCTAATCTAGTGTAGCCTAGTCTTACAGATGTCTATGAGCGGCGGTAGTCACTACCTACCTGCCCGTTTGCCCCCTTTCTCATAAAAAAAGGCTAAAAGACACTCGCCCCTGAAATAATTTTATGTGATTTATTTACTATTGTCTGTGGATCAAATAAGACTAACCAATGAATGGAGAGACAATTTCCAACAATATTTACGCGCGGCAAGCACTAGAAAAGTAAATTGACGTTTTGTTTTTCTTTCTCTCCTGTTATAGTGCAAAGATATACAATCATTAAGCCACGGGATGAATGGTGATTCAATTCCACTTTACCAGTTAGTTAGCGTTCGTGCATGTGCCTATATATGAATAGACTCACAGTGGTCGGCGAGGTCTGTCTCACCTCGGCTGGGTGTGGACAGTGCGCTGCCGTTCATCTTGGGCGAATGGAACGGACTACCGCCATTCATTTGAGAGTTTCCGAACTGGATGTTGCTGCGGATGGTGTCAGTTATCATGGGCGCTACGGACGCGTTGCTTCCAGACTGGAATGAGAGACAAATATTTTAAAGCACGTGTGCTTTAAAGTTTCGACCACACGCTCGAAGTAGAACTCATTTAGCTCTACAGAACTTAATTAGTCATGAGAGAAAGAGCGAACATTTGCACGTCTCTCTCCTGCAGTGATGTACGAAATGTAACTTCCACGCTTTCTATCTCCACTTATAGCTCCGTCTTAAACTACCGTTGGCAGCGTTTCCACAACGCTAACGCTTAAAAATCAAGCGAGCGTAAATAAGTTTTATCTTAGAAATTGTGTAAGTAATAGAGCTATTTCATACCAGCCAGATCGGCACGGTACGACAGTATGTCCACAAGTACACTTGTGAATGTGCGGACCCGTTTCGTGTGGTTTGTGGAGTTAAGATGGCCCATGAGAGCGTTGAGATAAGAAAAGGCATCGGCTGCTGTTTGTGTGTATGTAATAAAAAAACAGTTAAGTTGTTAAGTAAGGCAATTCCGCAGTTGAAATATTGCAATCCTAGTTGGCACAGCCACTGCATCTAACTCTGCCTAAGAATATAACAATGGCTTTGATTTCATGGTAATCTTAAGGTGGTTTAGTATCTGTACGAGTACAACGCGTCTGCATCCTCTTTATTCGTTTTGGTGTATATGGGCGTCAGATTGTCTTCTGGTAATCCATATGCTCAAGTAACCAATATAAGTTTTAAAAGTTAATTTGTCTTTTGAATAGAAGTGTAGCGGAGAGGATACCTGTCCGAATAGTCTAGAGTGTGTGTCCCGAGGGCGGGTGGGGGTATCCCGCACGGTGCGCGAGCGACTAGCGCCATTCTTGACGGGGCTGCCTCCATCCGTCACGTCGCCGTTGAAGATCTCGCCGATGCAGCTCTTTGGCGCGTTTGGAACTCTGGAAAAAAATCAAACGTGAATTTATCACATGTTTTGTTATGCAAATCTCCTCATTTTCTTCTCCCCTCTCACATACCGCATGAAACGCGACACCATTCATTTTACGGTGATATCAAGTGAGTGGGAGATAACCTCTTACAACGTTTTATAGTCATCCTTTCCCACCGTTGCTTCTCCTGTGTACTAACAGAATATAGGAAATAGCCAATCTTTATCACTTACGCACAACACACCAGATCCCAACTTCGCCAATTCCGTGTTAGTTGCCACTATCAATGGCACTAATTACTCAAAAATATTCGCTCTGTTACTACCCACATCCGTCTGACGTCTTCTCACTTTGCCATACACAATAATAATTGTATTATAATAAACAATTATTTATTTATTTAATTATTGTGTATGCTATTATTTGAGTAGAATTCGTTTACTTTTCAGCACAAAACTTGGTATAACATATACTCATGGCTAGAAAAAAATCTGTATTTTAACATGTTTAAAAATACGACGAGAAATAACGTACTTTAAAGGCGGTAATTTTTTTTTTTCGGAAGTCCGACGGGACACTGTTGGCGATGCTTTGGCATTTGCCAACAGTTCATGGGACTAGGAACATTATCTATAACTCTGCACCACAGTAGGGTGATGAAATAAACATGACTTATAGCTTACAATAAAAGGCTTTCACCTCCGTGTTAAATAAGTCAGCGATTGTAATACCAGAGCTTTAAAATCTGCACTCAAGACTTCATCCATTTGTAAGCTGGAGATATCGTACAAGTCGTAAGTAAATCGACAATCAAGAGCAAACGTAATAGGCTAACGGGGGCCTAGCTCATATTCACTAATCCTGATATGAATGGATGTAATCCTGATATGAGTTGTGTTTCAAATACAACCTAATATATGCCAAACTGCCTCATAGTCTGGCGGTCAGCATGTTCAGCCATAGACGCGAGGTACCGGGTTCGAATACCGGGTCAGACCATACAAGAATTGCTATTAAGATTTTTCAAATTCTAAGAACTGTTCGGAGTTGGGAAGTTGGCGGTGTTACGCCCCCGTGCCTCGGCGAGCACGTCAAGCCGTCGGTCCTGCGCCTGATTCCTCTCCGGTCGTGTCGGATTGCCGTCCCATCGTAATAGCAGAATGAAGGAATAGAGAGTGCACTTGTGTCTGCGCAAACACTATAATATGTCCCACGCAGATGGCTCTTCCCAATATATAGATGGCCGCTGTAGCCGAAATTTGGCTAGGATGACATTATTATTATTATTATTAACATATGTAATTGTTATAATATTAATAGCATAGAAAGTACAAAACCCATAGGTAGTAGCTGCGCCCGGTGGTTGCATCTCGTAAGTCATCGGAAATGTTGGGTTTAAAAATTTAAGTATATTTTTGACTCATATTCGGGCCTACCATAACAGTGCTGGTTAAGCCGTTTTGGAGGACTTCGGCTGTGACACAAAAACTGCCTATACTTGCTCATTTAGAAAAATACAAATGAACCAGCGATGTTAGACAATCTCCCTTGTTGAGCCCTATGTAGTACGAGGGGAAATAAGAGACTTGGAATTTATATTGATGTCCAGTACGATGGGGTTGCTTTCAAAATTACAATTATGATTATGTTATGAAGACACAAATTTACAATTACAATCAATATTTAATTTAATGTCGTTGATATATTGTGATTTTAAAGTTGTAGAGTCTAAAGTTTAGCTACAGAAACAGCCAGATCACAAGAAAAAGAAAGTAAGCCGGTAACTAGTTGAATCGTTTTCCGTCTTCTTTACATCAAAAATTTGATGGGTATTCATTTTAGGGAGATTTTAACAAGAATAAGGCACATCGAATAGTGTAAACATTAAACGAAAATGACAAGCGGAAGTGTTATTGTACACCGAAGCAGCCCATATGGTGATTTTAAAAAAGGAACATCAAATTCGAATACAAACGTTATTTTATGTAGCAAATACGGAAGTGATGTAATTGTACACGATAGAAAATTAATACTTTTTAAACGCATTCAGAACAAAGCCCCTCCCCTCTCGCAGGGCCCTAGTGGATATGCATGTATTACCCATAGGAGGGGCTCATTTCCGCTGGGGTTATGGTCAACGGTACAAGTCAATCGGTAAATAGGTAGAGTCAGCAATAAAAATCGATTAACATATTCACTTTTCCAATCTAAAAAAAATATCTTCAAATCGTTTTGGCAAGTTTGTGGAGCGAGTTGTGCTATGCTGTAGAGATGTTCCAAAACTTTTTCTTAAGCGAGTTCTGATGCTGACTGATTTAAAAATCGAATACCTTAGTCACTGGCGATTATTGACACCATTTCCGTAAGTAGCCAGTTAGGTATTTAGGTATTGATTTTATTTTAATAAATTTTTAAATTTTATTAAATTAAATTCATTTTTATAGTATTCTTGCACATTTGATATTTTTAGTAATGTGTTTTAATCTGCTTATTACATGGGTACTTATTTCCACCTGTATTGGAAATTTGGAAACAAGTAATTATGTTAAGGTATTCTACGTTTTGTTTAATCGTTTTTTTTTTTTATTTTTCTTTTATTATCTATAGGTAATAACAGTAAATACTATAATTCAGTCTTAACCTCCTCCTCGTATCAAACATAACAATGTATATCATCTCTGTGGTGAGGTGACACATAATTTCGACTTTCGGTATGAATATGAGTAGCGGCTTTAATTAAATGATGCCTTAGTCGAACAGAGGACCTATAAAACTATAGATGAAGTATATATATATAACTGCGTCTTTTAAGTTTCATAAAAATAATTCTTTGTTATGGTAAAATTTAAAACGCAAATTAAAAGAAAATACTAAGAAGGTTCATATTTAGTATTAATTTTAAAAAAGGAATCCTAACGTAGCCGCATTCCCATTTAATAAAAAGCATAGATATTCTCATTTCAAATTACAGTACGCGGCAACGTACACATTACCGGCTAATAAGAAAAGCGATCGTATCGTTGGCAATTTTCTAGAAAATATCTTTAGTGGGTGCATCGATTGCAGTATAGGTGCAACTAATAAGCTATTTTCATCGAGAACTCCGCAGATTATAATTCAAGTGTGTTATTTAATGCAACTAGCTACCAGACGCGGAGATAGCGTTTAGTGGGCAAGTGTTCAATATCGTAAGTGGAAACGCTTATACCATGTCTTCGATTCCATTGACTTGAATGAATGGTAAATATTCGAATTTTTTGTCGTTGTTTTTTTGTGGCCTATCCAAGCGTGGCAAAGGGTTTTTACACCTTAATTAAAGACTTACAAGTCTATTAAAATACCAATTACATTAGATGAAAAGGAAGGTGTACATTAATTACAGGTGGTAGTAAATTTTCCGACTCGGGTAGAGTCTAGTCCCTTGGCGAGATATCGTGTGATCTAGCATAACTCCCGACCCACCTAGAATTCCTCGTGTAATTAATGGATCATTACAAAAAAATATCTTCGTACGTACCTACTTATAATAAAAAAGAGGCTAAACTGTGGGTACTAAAACATTTGTTCGGTAAAATGTACACAGTTTTTACAACAAGACTAAAACACAGATACTCACACCCAAGGGCTACTAAATAGTTAGTATTAACCGACCTTAAACAGTCATTCACAGTACTGGCGCATGGGTAATCGTCGTTTATGTAGCGCTTAATTCAACAAGTGCGTCTTTACTACTTCAAATCTTTGTTCAAGCTGTTACAATTACTTTATGTTCTTTAAACTAATTGTATTTATTACTAGGTTAACAGCTTGACCGATCCGAAGTTGTTGCCAATAACATTATGCTAGTCGGGAGTACAAAACAAACAACAAAGTACTATGCTAAAGAAGACACTAATTTCTAAGCTAATTAATACTTAATAATTAATACTTATTAATTATTAATAATATCTAATTCTATATTCCATACCCATCGAGAGTGTCAAATGTAAGAGACGAGGGTGATATCTAAAAAGAAGTTTCAAGTTCTAAATTCGAAATGCAAAAAACGTTTTTTGTTTACTTTTATAGATATCGCTACTTAAATTTAATTCTCTACTTTGCTAAGTTAATAAATAATTTAAGAGATTTATCAACTTTTAAAAGTTTCTATTATACTCACAACATATTTTATACTTTTGGTATATTTTACGTCAAGTATAACCATGAGAGTAGTGTTCATTATTTCAGTATTTTTACCTGCATACATATTATTAATTAACCTAATATATTTTTTGTTATTTCTCCATTTTGATTTCGTAGAATTTAACTGAAACGCATTTGCCTGTGAGGGTTTTTTTGCGATTACAGAAACTATATATGACTTCAACGATCGCAATTTTCTTCATAATTATAGACCCTTCCATCTCTCTACGTTGTTAATCTAGCGAAATCTAGAATTAATTTTTAATCACAACGCAACACGAGTGTACATTTCCAATATGAAATAACTGGACCGCATATAACATCAAGTTTGCGATGGAGCGAGCAAATATTGTGGGCAGATCGCCTGATACAGACGAATAACTCATATCTTATCGATCTCGGCTGAGACGTCTGTCGTCATTAACATAAACAAATGAAAGCGTGAAGAATATAACCAGAACACAAATTACTATAGAACATGTCGCAGAAAACGTTTTGAATTATTTAGTATATAAAATTGCGAATTATTATTTCATCTTCTTAAATGAATGCACTGAAAATTTCTGTAAAGAAATAAACATATACCATAAACGGAAGGTAATTTGAATTTCGAAGCCCAGGGTACCGGTTATTCTAGTCGTCTAACTAAAAAGATGATAAAAAATAAACTACCTAAGCTTATGACTATTATTCTATTATATATTTACTGTGTCTTAAGCACTATATACTACACTATACACTATAGCACTATATATCATAATGTATGTGTAATCAAAAATCAATTTAAAGATTTTGTGAATCGATACTAGTCAAATATTTAGAACCATAGACAATAACTAGGCTACGGTGAGTAAAGCGGGAGCGCACATTGCAGATAGCGGAATCAATACCGCGCTAGTGTGGCTTCCGGCTCCGCTGACGCTATGCACCATCGTCCGTCTGTCACATAGCTCTCGACGCCTGCCCTGTAACCTAAATAGCTACTGTATTGTGTTACACTGGCGCTAGGCGCCTTCATTATTAAAACTGTGACGTACACCATTCTAGAACGTTCCATTTCTTCCTTTCTACTACATTTACCCGACTGCGTCATCATTATCGGGCATATGCGTTAATCATCATTTTTTGTCTTCTCTATGCCGATGGAAGTGTCATCGGTTACTATAGGACACGTCGGGCGACGGTCTAGGGACGATTGTGGTCGATAAGGGGGAATGGATAGGGGGTAATGGGTGGAAAAGGAGCTGGCCAATCCCGCAGATGGGAAGGATGCATACCGAGATATTTAAGATAAGCTAAAGTAACTATTATTATCTTGGCCGATCGTCAGCTAAAGTAATTATTATGATCTAAAGTTGCCATTGCATTATCGTGGGATCGTAATCACCGCGTTTCCAACAAAGTTGTGAAGTTTATGTTTTACGACCAAATATATGTACTGTAGTATTTTAAGTTTTTTAAGCAGCCTGAATAGATTGATGTATATAACACGAGTCCCACGGAATAGATTAAAGAATATTTTTAGCAGTCGGATTTATTTTTTTTCAATTTTATGTTATGTTATTCTTTACCAGGTTTTGTGACGAAAGCGAATCTTTGTAAATCATATGTCATTTTAATGACAAGTGACAGTTTAAGAACATACTGGTGACATTGGACAGTTCACTCGCATGATCTGTTAACTCGAATATTCACTCGAGTATATTTCCTCTATTCCAAATCGGCACCGTAGTTTCACTTTTCATTACTCATGATAGTAAAAATTTATAGGCGTAAACTCTAGCAGCGTTAGACAGGGAAATTTGTTAGTTTCACGTCAGCAAACATGCTATATGTATTACGCAACACAAAATGACAACACGTGCTGCGTATATTTCAATAATTTTCACTCTTATAGGTACGTTCCATGACTATATGTTCTATATATATATATATATATCATATAAAGAGACAGTTATTTGCAAGTGTCATAAACATATTATTTTTATGACGGGGCTAACAACTCTCTAAGCTAAGAATTTTGGAAAATATTTTATTTTATTCCAAGATTAATACATTTAGCATCCAAATATGAGTATGATGTGATGCAAAATGTAGACCATTTATAGTCTGGAACCTCGCCAAAGTGGCTCTGAGGAAAGTGTTGTATAAATTGGACCTTTTAAATGACATTTTACCCTTTTTTACATTTTACTTTTTTTATATTTTTTTTTTTCAACTTTTCTTTGCTCGTCGTTATTGACCCGTATCCGACCAACGAACGCAATACTCTTTTCTTTTTCTGCAGACCAGCGACGCCTATAGATATCAGCAAAAATATTAAAGACGATGTTTCGACCTGCTTTCCTTCTCAACTTCAATAAGCCACGGCAAAGTCACACACAGCACATACATTTTTCATCTTAATGCTTCTGTTAAACGTCGAGTTATTCAATATTCCACACGCACAGAATCGCAGGTAAAATATTTTATAAATCTCCACAGTTAATACATTTATTGATATAGTGTAATTTAGCGTTTAAAGAAAGTGCGTGAGAGCAAATTCCTGTCATACACGTAGTAACAACGACACACGCACATACGCACGTACGTGTACGCACGTGTTGCGTGCCAGCGCGCACGCGATGTAGAAATTGTGCTCTAGGGCGTTCCAACGTTGAGCCAGTATTATAAAAATGATGGCCCATCAGAGGGCATTAGCGGAGATACAGCCTCGGGGCCAAACTGACCCCAGGGTTAAATGCAGTAGCCTTTCCCGGTTGGATAATATTTGGAAATTAGCCCTCCTCGGCGTTCATTGATGAAAGCTGATGATGTTGGTTGCGAAATCGGGGCGTCATTACCGAGGAGGCACCTCTCGCTCTTACCTTTGCTTAGTTACACCTAAGCTGTCACGTCTTATGTGGTTAAGAGTTTCCTGTGGCCCATTGGTGGGAAATAGGACAACACTTCTATGGTTGTTGGCAGTCATCGGCAAACGAGCCGTCAAATACGGCTCGTTTGTCCTCCTTATGCTATAAACTGTAGAAAAAAATAAAAACTCCTTTAAATACTACATAATTTTTAATTATCCTAATCTTAATAATGAACTCCTTTCGGAAGTATTGGTCCACTCTAGCTCTAAACAGAGAAGTGTGGAGAGAGAGTAGAGAGGCCTTTGCCCAGCAGTGGGACACGATAGGCTACCAATATTAATAATAATCCTAAAAAAAATAACTTAATAAAATACAAATCTATTTATTTTTTGCTTCTAAGGCAAAACCGGTGCGCCGGGTCAGCAAGTATTTATATAAACAAAGGCAGTCCTAGTTACCTGACTAATAATTTCTTCTAGAAAATATTTAATCATAACACTTTTGCTATCATAGCACTTACCTAAGCAATGTCAATGTTTTATAACTGTAACAAATTCTTAAGTAGAAACAAAAACCCCACCCAGCTACCAATCGAATACTACCTCTTATCACGAGATTTTCATCACGGCTTTCCCTAGTTTACGGCAAAAGGATACGAAAATAATGAGATAGCCGTTGTAATGGGACACCGCGTATCATGTGTGAGACAGCCGGAGAAATTATTCATCGTTCACTAACGAAACGCGATACACTAGCCGATAGCAGAACCGGCGCGCTTTCACGTCGACCCAACAACACGACAGGTGGCGCGAGCTAATATATTTGTACAAGTATTCATTTACACTTGAAATGGCAACGGGCTGGTCACACACTTAGAAGAACATAATCACACACTTAAAAGAAAGGCAGATAGGCCAGCAAGTTTCTGGAGTGGCGGCCGCGTTTAGGAAAACAAAGTGTTGGTCGACCGTTCACCAGGTGAGAAGACGAACTCCGTGCAGTTACCGGTCCGGGATAGATGCGAGTGGCATTAGATCGGTCGTTTTGGCGTTCATTGAAAAATGCCTATGTCCAGCAGTGCACCGACAGGGGCTGAGGATGATTATTGTTCATTACTAAACTGCCTCGTGGTCCTAGTGGTAGGCTCATTCAACCTCAGACGTGAGGTCCCGGGGTCGAATCCCAGGCTGGACCGAACAAAATTTTGTCCGACCGAAAATTGACATTTTTCATAACTGTCCGGAGTCGGGAAGTTGGTAGTGCAGTAAGTATAGTGTGTAGTGTTACAAAGAAAACACATTTACAACTTCAACCCGGTTAAGATCGAAGACGATACGAGAGGAAATTGGTTTTTTATTTGCGTAACCAGCATTTCCCGTGGCGAGGAAGTGAGAATAATAGTATCAGAAACAAAATAATCAGTAAGTTTTTACTTAAAATTCATTACCGAGTGCCTCAGAATAAAATAAATATAATGTATGGCACTAAGGGCAAGAAAGTTTCTGACAATAATCTTATTTGAGAAAACTCCAAAGTAATTTATGTAAAGTAGCAAGTGTTTTAAAAATGTTTATGTCCAGTTGTGGACCGTGTGCCTGATAGTGATGATTATACAACATTCACGGTACCTACATTATTCCAATGCGGAGTCCAAGTGATTGACGCGGAAATGAGGAACGCAATTTCATAATCTCTATTCTCGCCCTTAGTAATACGAGACGGCAAATAACACCACGCACCGGCGTTGGCGGCTGATAGAAAAAAAAACAATTGGATGAAATTACACGTGTCCAGAGACCAGCGCGGATCAAATTGCTCGCATCCACGTTCTTTCACTGGTTTTCTAATTTCAAAATATCTAAGTGCGTGTGCTTAAAGAAGGTCGGTAATGTAATAGGAAACTGCGTTCGCGGGCAGCCATTTCTGTTCGCCGGAAGAATTTCATTTGAGGTTTATTTAATTAGCCTAAAAGTTACACCATATAGTGATATAATTTTTAAAAGGAGGGTTATGTTTTTTGAGCTTATGTATGCAGGTCAAAGAACCATAACTATGTAGAATGTATTTCTAAGTTCGTGCTACAAATGCCTTAACGGATTTCAGTGTTTGATGTGTCATTTGATGAATCATATAAAGAAAGTGAAACTGGATACATGAAAAATTTAAATATAAGTAAAATTGAATAGTCTGCCTTAATGGCCCAATCGCATTGTTCAAAGGACAACATAAATAACAACACGCCTAAGTACGTTTACTGATATCATAACACTGTAAAGGGAAACCTGTTAAGGGCCTTACTTACTTTTGGAATTCTAAATAGTGCGTATGCATTGTCTGTAACGCTGTTGGTTTTCTTGAGAAACAAAAAAAAGTACATGTATCTTAAGCACTCTGATCTTTATAAATTTTCATGTTATTTTCCATGAAGCATACATGCATAACACTTTCCATTGGCACGCACGTATGTATGTCTTTGTCATTTATTTTGCGAGGCGCGACGGCTATAGTCAGCTTAATTTCAACACAGCAAGTCATATTAAAATATATTTTAAGTCTCGGGTTTTCTTTTATTAAGATTAGGTATCTATATATTATATCAGATCAATTTCGTATTTTTTCATTCCTAGGCTACTTAGGAGAATAGACGGAATGTTTAAAGCCTCTACGCGCTCCGTTTATCCTTACACTCTTTTCTTTCTTCTTTGCTCTCTTTTAGGTATAGTTATCTTTTAGGTTTCTCCACACATAACATCACTCTTGACCAGGACTTAGGTCCTTAGATACCGACACAGCTTCCATAGAGATTCTTAGCCATTGGGCTACCCGTTATTTATAGTACAAATACCTATTTATATTTGAAATGTCAATTAGCTTGTCGACACTTAGCTCTTCGCCGCCACATGTTGATTAGATAATCAATAAATTCTCATCGAAATCTCTGAAATCTTCTCGTTTATGTACCTGTGAAATTCTTACTTCTTAATAGGCTTATAACGTGTGTTCGCGTGTGACATTTATATGAGCGCACCTGTACATTATTTAAGACTAATATTACTAAATATCACGACACCATGTTCACCGTCATCATCATGGGCCGGACGACGTCCACCGCTGGACATAAGCCTCCCCCCACGTTGCGCCACTGCATGTTACATCAGTCCCAATTAAACACCCGGTAGAAATGATACGCGGCACTGGCACGTATCCATTATCCTAGCACGCACTCGTTACGGCATCCATTGCGTAATCATTGTGATTATCAATTCTAATGATCCAAATCTTTCACTCAGTGTGCTTTGTAATCATTCAATACCGGAATTAACTCTATCCGAAATGTATATCCTAATCATCTGGGCCCTTTAAATCTTTTTATCCGACTGCGCCAGAGGAAATTTAGTTATGTTTTTGTGCGTAGTTTGTCAGCTGTTAGTAAACCATACGCGTTACATATATACGGCTATACATAAAATATACGTACCTACATGTTTCGTTGCGACGTATTTTGACGACCAGCTGGTAACGTGGCGGCTAGTCCGCGTGTTACGCCAGAGGTCGCGGGTTCGAATCCTACCTAGGTCATGGATGTTTATATGTGTATTTCTATGGTAAAAAAATATATAAAATCTCAAAAGTTTTTAAAATCTTAAATTAAATATATTTCTAATCTTAAATCGAATATGTTGTCTAGTACCTTTAACACAAGTCTTTACGGTATGATTTCTCGTTGGCTCCCTATTCTATAAAAAAAACAACTTCCCCATTAGGAAGCTCACGCGAGGATGAGGTGTTGTTGTTGTGTAAAAATCCTTGACATGTGTTTGTGTGCTGGTCTAGTTTAATTTTATGCGGCGATGTAAGCGATTTTGATAAAATTTACTGGAAAACTTCAAATTGGCCCACCGTGTAATCTTTTACACGTGGTCGAAAATCTCAAATAGACATCCTAATTCCTATCCATAGTTAGAAGCCGGACGGAGTCGCTTGTTCCACGTGTAAATATACAAGGCTGCAACATTTTAAAACCCTTCGACAACTCTTATCTGCAATTTAAAAAAACACGGTGACAAGAGAATTCGTGCGGCTTTTCAGATCGAGGTCAAGAAGCTATGAAGCGGCTAAGAGATTGCGGCAGCAGAATATTGTGCTTTTTTATAGTGGGGGGACGGGGGACGGGGGACGGGCGATTCCTCCGAACGACCGACAGCCTTAAACATCAATATTACTGTCATGCAGTTGCGTTCCCTCCAATGGGCCACTGGCTACTGGCAAAACTCACGATACACGACAGAGCAGCACTCACTTAACGGCGGCATCATGTGAGCGAGATGTACTGCCCCGGTCGTGCCAGCCCAATTTCACTACCATGACTCTACCTCTTACAGCATGGAACTCTCCCATTTCACACACGGGGGAGGGGAGGGCTCCTCCCATCCTTTTTTTTTCCCACAATTATACACGCATAGAGATGTGATATCTAGCTGTCGCGTTTTGTCCGGTCTGCGAGAGTATAAAGTCGGCACGTATCCCGAGCAACTTAAAGAAGCGCAAGACATCCGTATGTCCTCTGGTTTTAACATACCTATTACCACCATCATCATCATATCAACAATTCTGGCATTCATTGCAAGTGGTTCCAGTCTGACCTGGACCAATTCGATTGCTATCAATATCGGTACATGTTTGTTACGCGGGGAAAATGCTTTTTAACACCGCCATCGTACCTTGATGCGATCCAATTTGTGTAGAGGATCAAAATGCCCAGAATCTGTGAAATGCAAGGCAAGTCCATATTGGACGCATCCAGTAAACATCAATACGTACGGTTTTCGCTTACGATCATAATCCACACAATACATTACAAATCTCATCAAATACGGTACAGTAAATCGTTAACATCGGCACTTAACACAAATGTACTTTGGGCATAAAACGAGGTCGTTACCCCGAGCCGTCTACCGGGCGTCTACGACCTTCCCTCACCATTGTACTCGCCGACAAACGAAAAAATTACACCGCTCATCATCCATCGCCCTATAATGTATCCAGGCACACAGTCGGCGCTTGTAGACGAGCAATGTATGTGAGACAGTACGATGTTGACGTGCATTGTAAATTCTATCAGCAGATCGATATGTTTACCCTGCGAAATAGCTTCAATGTCGTATTTGATATATTATATCCTTACAGATATTTCTAGGCCTCATTTTTTTCTGTATTTATTTGAGTATATTTAAATTTAATTAAAGTATTCACAAATATATTACCACCAAACATGGGCTTTCTTCAGACACCAAAATTTCCGAACATCCGTTGTTCTGGAGTTAAGGGGTAAGTCACCATGTGTAGCAACTAAATTGGGCCGGCACGACCGACTGGCTAAGACAAGACCGCGGCAAAGTGAAAGCCGCGCTGCCACGATTCGTGCGGTTAATGTGTTTCCGATGGCAGCAGTGGACGGGCAGACGCGGTGCTCTAATTCCCACCTACCCTCCAATGAACCTCCGAAATTATAACAGCGTAGCTGTCATTTCGAGCTCATGTGACTAAAAGACCTTGCTGGTCTAATTTGGCAGTATTGCAGCAACAAAATCCCTCTTAAAGATCTTATTCAGTCTATGTTATATAAGACATCAATGCAAGCACACATCGAAATGGCGTCGGGGTATCTACCACCATTACGATAAGTGGAATCCGAAATGATTTATAACATTTCATCATCATCATTATCGGTCCTCAGCTGGACATAGGCCTCTCCCAATGAACGCCAAGGCGATCGATCTCCTGCTACTCGCATCCATCCCGGACCGGCTATTGCATGGAGATCGTCTTCCCACCTGGTGAACGGTCGACCAACACTTGCAATAACATTATAACATTTAGTCAATGTACTTCTGCCGCATGTAAAACATATGTAAGCGATATAGACCGACTCGTAAGTCTATTGACGTCATCTAGGTGATAATATTATTGTTTTTAGTGTCGCCACCTCTGAAGAAACCCTTATATGATCACTTTGTTGTCTGTCGGTATGCTCGTGTAGGAAATCTAAAGGGTACCTCCCGTTGCCGTAAACAATAAACCTGGAGAGGGCGATGAGAGCATTACAAACAACAGCAGAGTGCAGCCTATTTCCCACAGCCCCGCCTGGTGGAAAGTGTTGACGCCGAAGATAGGTCCCGTTTGCCTAGAATGTACTTAATCTTCCTTGCCTTAACTAGCCCTAGTTTGGAGGGCAAACATGCTAGGAGCGAATTTCATAGCTCGGGCGACGGTCCAGGTGAGATTGTGGTTGATAGTCGGACAGACCCCCCATCCTTTCCCGCAGATGGGAATGATGCATCCCGGTAGTTATTTAAGATTAACTAAAGTAACTATTATAATCTTGGCCGATGGGAGCGGGTCCCTTCGTCCCCTTCTCTCTAACGAGGGCAGGGGAGCTGATCCTTGCATTATCCTGAGGGCTGGAAAGGCTGGCTGAGCTATCATGACTCAGGGGAACCGTCCCTCCTTCCACCACGGTCGAGTGGTGAACAAAGACTTAGTGTGTATATATGTTTTATTCTATATTATTATAATATTGTTCACGAAAAAACGGTTCTTTTTTTTTCGCCCGAATCTCCTGTAATGCGACAACGACATTCCGCTTACTAATCGTACCGTGTAGAAGACAATAATGATTCATCCAACGGATTGATTGATAAAATCAATGTAACGCAATCGGGTCATCTCGTTCCCTCACTCGATTCGCAGAGAAATCGATAACGATTGAAATTATCGTTGCACTATCGATACAATCGTGATCGCTCGCACGGCCACAGATAATGAAACCGATGAGATGGGCGCAACGCGCCTAATTGATGATCAACTCACTAGGCCGTGTATTTTATTGAACTCAATAAATACCCTCGTACATGCTCCGTACCGTCTAACATATTACACCAGTCTCAGTTCAGCGGCCCTCAAGCTTTCGAATGTACTTCACCCATTAAAAGTTTTTGTCTTGTTTCAGTTTTAAATATGCTTTAGTTGGTTGAGCTAGGGAGAATGGGTTACAGCTAGAGGGTTTAGATTTATTTGTTAACGTTCAAACAGTATTATATAAGTTATAATTATTTTGGCGCGTTAGGGAAAAATGATGAGTAAATTTGTACGCGGAGCCACGAAAAACGAACATCCTGAAATCAGCTACAGTCTTATTTTAGTTTTATCTTGTTACGCCAAAAGAAGTACCTATAACTTCTTCTGTGTTTGCATAATTTCACACACACACACTTTCTTATAATTCTATTTTGAATAAAAGTATGTTCATTTAATTATGTCCCTTGTAGCTACAAGGGTTTCGTCCTTACAATAATGTATTTGATTCCTTCAAAAATACCCCAGCATATATAGACAGCAGATATACAATAGATTTTCTTTATAATCCTATATTACACATATAATATGGTGAGACGAACGAGAGGTCGGAGATATTTGGTGACCGCCGAAACCCATTAATATCAATAAAATATGCATATTCATAGCCCTCTTTCATCTATAACCCACAAATATAATGATATATTTGTTATTAAAATCGATAATTTGTTAGTTGTAGTCCAAATGAAAAACTCTTGTATGTTGTGCTATCATACACATTTTGTTTCACACTTAAAACTTTATTATTTTACGCAAACCGTAGGCTTAGCTATAAAATGGCAAAACGGAACTGCTAAAACTGATTTACGAGAACGTCGCCTTTCACAATAAACCTATTTATGATACAGCGGTCTATTTGTATATTTTACGTTCCTGTCAGGTCACAGAACAAAGTTATCTGTTATTTCCTGGATGTTTTCTTAGAAAAAGGTTGAAAAACGTGACCGTTCGGCTGGCTTTCGGCGAATCGATATCAGATCTAATATACAAACTTAAAATGTATATCGTAATGTTAAATTGAAATATAAGCTGGTACTGAGATATTTTTTTTAATACAATAAACTCATAATGAAACAATTTTAGAGCAATTATAGCCTTGAATCAAAAAAAAACTGCGTGACACGGGACTGGAGTCTACACCTTAATAGCGATCATAATTATAAAATTAAAGATGAGCAAGAGATGTGATTAGAGAATTAAGCGCAATAAAGCGCTACGCTACTACTATTTTTTTTTAATTTCACGGGCCGTAAGTCCTTTAATAAAGACTAAAGTACAATAGTAATAAAGTCCAAAAGCATAGTAATTATGTGGATGTTCATGGGCGTCGGAAGGCGTTAAGAGTCTGCGATTTATCGTTCGCCCCTTTATACTGTAAACAATGCAAAAATTTCATACAGTGGCTACACTTTGAGAACCACATTTGCAATTCCAGTTTCCCCGTCAGTGTAGCGCAGCGCTGATGTGTTTATTGCCATCACATACCAAACGTCAAATCAAAAGCTAAACGAACAGGTAAAAGTATAAGTTATGGTCAGAGAGCGGGGACGCCATAGTTTTTGCTGTGCGCTAGCACTTACACGCGAGCGATCGATGTCTACCCACACCCAAAAACATCCGCAAATAATTTGTGTGTTATGCTCTCTTTCCGCCTTCATTCCAAGTGGCCACCGGAAATGTAAGCTCACCACAAGACGCGAAAGCACAGCTGAGACGGTGATATCGTTAATATTACATACCATACATTAGTAATGTGGTCCAGCACTGACTCTTAATCTTAAAATAATAAATATAAAAGCGAAACGCCTCTCACAGACTATTCACGAAATCTCAGAAACTATAAGACCCACAGAATTTTAGGAGGAGGTAGTGCCATGTATAGTGCATGACACTACAACCTCATATGCAACGGAATTGGGCCGGAGACCTCTCGCTCACATAATACAGCCGTAATCTTCAGTGCCGCATTTCGTACGGTTTGTGAGTAGCCGGTGGCCTATTGGGAAAGGAGGAGGGCAACGCTTCGGCATATTAATTATGTGGATATTTTCCCCCTATTCTATAAAAAAAAATACAAACTTGAAATTGTACACCTGTACTTAATGTAAAACCTGTAATGAATTTAATTCCACCCCTGGACTTCAAAAATCCACTTTTTGGAGTCGAGGGTCCTACTAGCAACCACAATAAATCAATAGCCCTGTAGCTTGCTGCCGTCCAAATGACACACCGTAAGAAATTCTTCCAAATCATCCTTAAGAAAGTACGAAACGTTTTGGTGTTACCAGATTGCATTTTGTTTCGTTAGGTATTAGTGGCCGAGCGGCCACTGGAGATGCTCACGTCCAGCTGTGGACGAATGGATGGTAACGTTTATTAATTTCATTGGGTATGCTTTTTACGATTTTCCAGCACCACTTCTATATAAAAAAAAATGTTGCCGTGCTGCATTGCGTATCGGGCAGCACGACCGGGGAGCTGATGGCTGTTCTGTTACGTCTCATGTGGAATGTTAGTAGCCGCAGTCCCATTGGTGGGCAACACATCTACATACTTTAATGTTGAGCGGTAGTTTCGGTAGTCACCAAATGTCTCATATTCTCGTTTGTCCCCCTATCTAACTACAAGTTAACACTTTTCACCAACAACAAAAACACATTTGTCACCAGTCCCTTAGTGGAGAGTAGGCGAAGAAAAAGACTGCCACGTGTCGTTACAGACTCATCTTGATTCCTCCAAAGAAATTCATTTTTGAATACGAATACACCGGTTATAGCCCTTCATCATCATCATTTTCATATATATATATATAGTGCTCTTAGCTATAATTATATTTTGATATTAAATCCGCGAAAGGTTATATGTGTTTTGTGCTCATTATAATTTCCGCTGTCCAATTTAAATTAACTTTCAAACATACAGTTATTTCAATAAAATGACATACAGCAATAGTTTGTAAGGGTACTTGCACACTAAGTGGTCTCCGCGCACCGGCTACGTGCTGTTTCTTGTTATAACGTGTTAAACTGGCGTACCTTTGCCCACATTCCAGATAGCCGCTGTAGTAATCGCATCACATAATTAAGCAAACGAAAACAATTTAAATATGTTAACTATGCCACGACGTTTACGTCCAAATAAACTAGAAGTGCGTATAGTATCCGCACGGCCTAAAAGAAACCCTCACGGTTTACGGGAATTAACAATAATATTGCATAAAAAAATTTACATCATTTACTAGTAGGTAGTGTTATTACAGCAATGTAAGCGAATCCATACTCAAGCACAGGGTCGCCTACCTCTTGCTCAACTTTACTGTTATGAGGTTGATGGAAACACATGTAATGGTTCCATGCTGTGTATGAGAGTCAGATAGCTCACTATCATTTTTCTGAGAGTCCAGATAGAAATAGATAGAAGAGGTAAGGGTGCCTGTATAATCTCTGTTTATATAACGCCTTGTTCGTTGCCATCGATTTTTCTAAAAAATAACTTTCTTTTTCGCGGACAAATAGTTTGTAATCGCGTCACGGTATCCCCGCAGTGTGTATATGCCCTATTTTGATGGCGCGTAGGCGGTCGTCAAAATCGATTTAACAACGACTACTCGATTCCGTTTGACATTCGAGCGTGAGATAATTGGCTTAATTGCGTCACTTAATTGTATCGATTAATGAATGAACGTAGAGAGGCGACCCGGCGAATAGTAATAAATTGTCGGAATAATCGACCAAACTGTTATTTATTGCCTACCAAACGACGAGTTTTCTTGAAGACAGACCCCAAATACGTCCGTCCGATCGGCTTGTCACTACAATTAGGACAGATAAACTATCAATAATCTGTTGAACTCGTATTTTAATAGAATGTTTATCTGAATTTTAAATATATATATATATATATATATATATAATATGTTATAGCGAGGGGAATAAAAAAGTAGGAGGAGGCGCTTCTGCTCACGGTGCAAGGGCGACGATGGGAACCTCACCACATCACCCTAAGCCAGAAGACACAAAAGTCCGTTGAACTGTAGCGGCGGGAGCAATGGCGCCGCCAACCAGTAGTAGGTCCCTCCGCACCTCCGAAGAAAAAAAAAAGGGTACATCACCCCCTTGCACTGGTCCCGAAGACGGGTAGGGTTTTCATGTGTTGCGGGACAATTCTTTCGTGGTGGTGGTGACGGTCACTCGCCTGATGATTTATAGTCCCGGGGCACCTCGTCGGAGTCACATCTATATATCTCGCCGACCTCGCGAGTGTTTGCACGTAAATGCGATGCCATGCATGACCAAAAAAAATGTTTCACATTTACATAAGTACTAACGTTCCGCCCCGGTTTCGCCCGTAAATAACAGAGGCCGGATTGTTACCGAAACAAATGACACGATGACATGGTATGGTGATGTTGATGTATAACGACGACGAGGGCGATGATGATATGGCGATGATGATTTATAACGACGACGAGGGCGATGATGATTTATAACGACGACGAGGGCGATGATGATATGGCGATGATGATTTATAACGACGACGAGGGCGATGATGATTTATAACGACGACACCGGTGATGACGATGATGATGATGATAATGAAGCTGATGAAGATGATGATGGTGGTTCAAGTCGTGCGATGATTACCATGGATGCCAGTCTAATGCATGGGTAAAGCCAATTGTGAACTGAGGAGGATGCTCTTAACGTGCTCGTTGAGGGGAGGTTTAAGATATTTATATAGAAATTAACCGCCACGCTACCAACTGAGGCAGCCAAACCTGAGTACATAATATCTATAAAAGAGATATCCCAATAAACAAATATACATCGCGAAGCTGAACCCTACAATAATATTTTATCACCATCACAATAACCCACAAACAGCGGTATCGGCGGATCGGCAATCTCGCCGTTAGCTGTGCGGTCACAGCGTGGGAACAGCGCTACGAGGTGGCGAAATTACTTGCAAATTGCGGAATTAGGTAGCTGTGTGCGGCTAAATGACCCGCCGTTAGTGTGACCATGATGTCACTGCAACGACAAAAAACCGTGTTTGTCAGTCCCGGCATGTGAATATAGTTAACTCCTAAATATCGGGACGGAAAACTGCGCGAGGACAGTAAGCGACGTAAGCTGTGATATTATTTTTTTAATGCTGACCGTGATTATTTAAATATGATCGATTAAAGCTTATAAAACCATATAAATAATCATTATGTAAAATTATTACTTTACTATATAAAAGTGATAAATGCTCTTCATGAGCAAAATTGATAAAAAAACAAGAACATTTTAAACTCTTTAATCTTTGGAAAAGGGGACATTGCAAAAGATTGATATCTTAAGTTTACATGAAATGTTATCCACAATAAAACTCTATTTACGGATTTTATCGCGGTTTATTTATTTTTTTAATTAGCCCGAAGTTTCATAAGCTTTACAGCAGCCGTGCTCACTAGTGGTCTGCGATAAAATCAGTAGAAGGAACTTTATATTATTTTATAAGTTGAAAATATGTTATTTACTTTACAGATTTTATCAACTTGGCATTAAAATTAATAAACATTTTAAATATTATAATTATTACATAGAAGTGATGCCTTTCTAGGTAATAATAATCATTTAGTCCCTTAGTGTTGGTAATAGACCGCATTAATTCAACAAGTACTAAAGTAAGTAAGTGTTCTTATCATAAAAAAAAATATTATTTTATATATAGTATACAGTTTGTCCGGTGAAAGAATACACTTTTGTCATCCTAGCGAAACAATCTTGTTCGACAAATTCCGTATATCATCTACTCACAATTCACCATGAGCTTATAAGCTTTTAAAGCTACTTCATATTGCGAAAAGTTCCAAATAAGAGCCGAGCAATAATTTGCTGGGAATTTATTGCGAACTTCCGAAAAGTTTTGAAAAAAAAAGCTTTATTATAATTTCGGTGGTCACACTAAGCATATTTCTGTTTCGTATTTTGTATTTCTGTATAGTATATGTTTTAATGTAGAATGTAATGTAGAAAGATAAACGATAAATCGGCGTCTTCTGACTGCTATTTTCGTATTATAGATGGTCAAGCGAGCAGTCAATAAACCTTCGATGACTACCGACGCACATAAACATCCGCACGCACGCAGTTTTTCTTTCCTCCTTCCCTCGAATGGGCCACAGGCTACACCCAAAACCGCACGAAACGCGGCACGGAACTAGGGTGAAGACTCCACACACGCACAAAGCACCTGAAGACCAGGCTATTACTTTTACAACCAGCGACACAGTGTCAACAGCGCTAATAGCGAACTCTCATACGGATTGCCGTAATGTATGACAATATATGAACTTGTATGGCATCCATACATCGAACACGCAATAAAGTGTTATATCGGCGCTAATAGTGACTACCCACACAATTTTGCACATGAACACTGTTAATATCCGCCGCCATCGTGTATGTCAATGTATAAAGATGTATGGCAGCCATACAACGTCTAGACACGTAGGCAATAAGCCTTCTGAATGTTGCACAAAGTTTCCTCAAAGCACCGTCGCTGAGCTTTGAGTTTTTTGTTCACTTTCCTTCCAGTCATGGTATTACGTATTTTTCTATGTTTTATTTTTAGTAAAACACTAACATTTTAACCCAGCTGCGCCTATATCAAAATATTCTATTTGAAAGATTTGGTTTCTACAATGTTCTAAAGCTATCCGCTAAAGTCTACTTGAAAGTTTGCTGCATGCATTTCGTAGATGTTAAAATGACATGGCACTACCACGTCATCTTAACATCTAGGAAGTTGCATGTGCAACATTGTGTGTGTGGCATGCTATCAGTTCTCGCATCGAGATGCGAGCGTGGTCCGCACTATTTCCACTGATCTCATTAACATGTGCGCGTCGAACTAGGAAGAGCTTCGATGAGTTTGTGAGTTTGTCAACGTGCCGCCGGGCGTTGTTTCTACATCGTCAACAGCCTTTATTCATACAGTGAAATGTTTATCAATAAATGCACACCGATGCTCTGATATTATAAATCGGACCTAATTCGGCTGCAATGGAATATGATAATATCTCTTACTAACCTATATCTACTACTACCTCGCATGTTTCTTCGAGTACTACTAACAACATGGGAGAGATGACGGTAATGCTTTTAGTAAGATGCAATACAGCATGGCACTATCATGCCGTATTGCAACCGAAATGAAAATAAGAGGAGGAGAAGACGGAGTGAAAAAAAAAGGAGAGGAGTGAAAATGGGAGCCCTATCCCATTGCAGAGCACCAAGTTAGTGAGGTTGTCCTGTGGTACGGGGCAATCCATATATGGTGGTGGCGTCTGTCCCTAAGAGGGCTGACTAGTCTTCGAGGTGGCCAGCGAAGGCGGAACAGATGGTACTCGCGGAACTGAAACCATTCAGTGGGTCTACAGCGGTAATAGTGTGCCGGTCCCATTTGTCTCCAATGCGGCAGTGACACCACCTCTTATGATTACGATATATTACCAAGTTTTTCTCCATTATATTCGGCTTAGGGTGTGTTATCAATGCGCCTTCGTTGCGTTCACCAGGCCAGCACATCGTATTTCGTACTTATCCCGTTCTCACTAAGCAATGCCCTTAGGCATGCCACCAGGATGATGCAAAACTGAGGCGTGGGACTCGGTAGCTACCGGTCATCTCCCCCTATCTACTGCACCCCAGCGGTGTTCGTGCGCATCTGCCAATAGGAAGAGCCGCGGGACGCAATGACACTCGCAGTTGGTGACTACTTCATACATACCTGAAACAAAAATACATCTATATAAATAAAATGATAAGGCAAGATCCAGTGTCGTTCGCTACTTAACTAACATTACTCTCCCATGTTTCCTGTAGCCCAAGAGAGAAAATTTTCTGAGACCAGAGAAAACGCCCGGCCAGAACCTGCCCGTTTAAATACGGACTTTTTGCCCGTTTAAATGGCTTTAAACGAGGTTTGGAGTCGATGAGTTGCCCTGGGTACGGGAAGGTTCTGGCAGGGTATTTTTTTGGTGTAAATTAATATCATTAGCGTCTGTTGGGACTCGGCGCAGCTCATCGTTAAGACAGTACCGCTTCAGGAGACTGTGCACCCCTCACCGTCCTGTCAGAACTGTGTCCGGAGTTTGTCTAACTTAGTATCCGTTGAACGTGCCTGGAGCCAGTGCAAATCATTACCCATTCTGAACCTACTTTATTACGCGGGGAGACACACTTACGTGCCACCACCGGTCCTGGCTGGGCTCGACTGGTATGCGGGGCTCTCGGCACATTATAGTGTCGAATAACCATCGTAACCACCGCAAGTTCCACCAGTGCCACCATTGGCTAACTACCCCGGATCTGCAAATCATTAGGGCGTCGAGTCTGAACCTGTACGGAGGCAGTCTAACTCATTATACGGCCAGCGGTTTCCGGATCCCGCTGGGTCCGACTCAGAACCGCCCCCGAAATCAGTGCAACTTTTATCGCATCAGATCCGCATCCACACCCGGTGCAACTCATTAGCAGTCCAGTTCCGCCCGGGTGCGGATGGCATGGGGCGTCTAATCAGCGAACGGTAAGAAACGGTCACGCTCTGAATGTGGCGAGACAAAAACACGCCGGTGAAACGGGATAGCTGCAATGAGGTAAAACTGACTCTACGGCTGTAATGATCTTAATTTGATGGACGTCCAACAAATCTTTTTGCATAATGTGATAATTTTTAATAAGTGCAACGAATAAAGATCCCCTAAACATCTAGAGAAAAACCTGCTGGTGTATCTCCCTATAAAATCCAAAAATGTATGTAGTCTGCGAGACCTCTCACAGTTTTACTCACGACGGTACCAGTACATAAAACGGTTGTACATGTTCCATTACCGACAGCACTCACGTAAAGGATATTAAAAATAAATCTCACGCTGGAACCTGACCCCCCATTTAAGTCATTAGTACTTAGTCCAGCCGCAGTAGATCTAGTACGCGATTGTCGATTAATCATTATAGATCAAGATCCCCGTCCCCACATGCGATACTAACTTTGTAGAGTTTTTAAAAACAGAAAAGAATTTATTTTGAAGTAGTATGTTAAGTAAGTGACTTTTGTTGCGACGTATTTCAAAAATATAAAAAATTACGAGTCTGTACTATATTTATATATGTAGGTAATTCCAACTGGTAATGAAAAATGTCATATGTATTTTTTTAACTATGCCAGATCCCTTACGAGGTAAGCAAAATAGCGATACCACAGGTCACGTTCTTTCACATTGGCGTTTCTATGACGCTGGTTTTTTTAATAATATGTCGATAGTGTGTGTGTGATTACCGGACTCACAGACTGACTCACGCACACATAATGTGATAATTTTTAATAAGTGCAACGAATAAAGATCCCCTAAGCATCTAGAGAAAAACCTGCTCGTGTATCTCCCTATAAAATCCAAAAATGTATGTAGTCTGCGAGAGCTCTCACAGTTTTACTCACGACGGTACCAGTACATAAAACGGTTGTACATGTTCCATTAGCGACAGCACTCACGTAAAGGATATTAAAAATAAATCTCACGCTGGAACCTGACCCCCCATTTAAGTCATTAGTACTTAGTCCAGCCGCAGTAGATGTAGTGCGCGATTGTCGATTAATCATTATAGATCAAGATCCCCGTCCCCACATGCGACACTAACTTTGTAGAGTTTTTAAAAACAGAAAAGAATTTATTTTGAAGTAGTATGTTAAGTGACTTTTGTTGCGACGTATTTCAAAAATATAAAAAATTACGAGTCTGTACTATATTTATATATGTAGGTAATTCCAACTGGTAATGAAAAATGTCATATGTATTTTTTTAACTATGCCAGATCCCTTACGAGGTAAGCAAAATAGCGATACCACAGGTCACGTTCTTTCACATTGGCGTTTCTATGACGCTGGTTTTTTTAATAATATGCCGATAGTGTGTGTGTGATTACCGGATTCACAGACTGACTCACGCACGTTAACACATTTGTATAATGCAGAAGACCTCCCTCACATCATCGCCCCAGGGATAGTCCCCGATCAACCTGACACCTTCCCCTTACATCTTTAGAACGTTACTCGTGATAGAAATAAGTAATCTGTGGGAGATCTGGGAACTTGGAGTACATTATAATATCAAGTAACTCGCTCCTGTCACGCATTCGTTACCATTACTATTTTAACGAACACAAAGCTAACCATTTTCAAAATTTCCGTCGCCTTGTCGTGTTTTTCTGGATTTGTTATATTTAATACAATAGACTCATTGAAAATATAATTATATGTATATTTCTTGCTAAAACCTTGTAGTCGATTATGTAGTCCTACTTTTATTATAAATGCCAGAGTTTGTGGGTTTGCTAGGCTTTAAAGCAAAAACCAGTAAACAGGTTTGGTGGAATGGCACAGATATAGACTATTCCAGAATAATATCATAAATACTTTCATACTTCTTTTCTTGGGGCAATTTGCGAGTAGCCAGTGGCCCATTGGGGGAAGGAGGAGGGCAACGCATGGGCATCGTAATTTTGTGGATGTTCATAGGCATCGGTAGTCGTAAAAAGGCTCCGATTGCTCGTTTGCCCCCTATTCTATAAAAATATCGAAGTCAATTTGACAACTTTTTACGTAGTCGTTTAAAAAAGGAAAAAAATGACTCACTTCTGAACGGAATCAAATAAAAAACCCGAGCTCATTTCCAAACGTTACAATCGCGAGCTCAAAGGGCTTCGGAATGTAAATGCAATATGTGTTGCCAGAGGAAAGAAATAGAGTGTGGATGCAATTGCGACAATGGGGCCAGTCAGAAGGAAACGAGCGGGGCAAAAATGCACTTGTAATTGTAGAGTTTTTAATTGGTGACACTGACTATCAAATAAAACTGTCACAAAAGAATGCGTATTATATCATAGTAATACTATACAGCTTCGAGACTGTCTCGTGATGTAGTGGTCAGCATGTTAAACTAAGGTTTCAAGTTCCAATCCCGGGCCGGACCAATAGAAAAAATGTTTATGAGGATTTTTCATGCTTAATAACAGTCGGGAATGGGGAAGATGGTGGCGTAACTCCACCCGTGCCTCGGAGAGCACGTTAAGCCTTCGTTCCTGAACCTGATTTCTCGTCAGACATGTCAGATTGCCGTACCAATGGAAAAGGAGAATGAGGAAATACGAAGTGCACTTGCGTTTGCGAACACACTTGTGCTCTATAACATGTCCCGCACACATGGGTCTTCTCAAAATAGTTTACGCTACATAGCATAGGACGGGTGAAACCGGTAGGACGCAGCTAGTCCTATTAAAAACCAAATACAACTATATACTAACTTAGTTGTTTAATGTACTTATACTAAAAGATATGGTACGAATTATTAAGACGAAACATTAAACGAAATAAATGTAAATCATGGAAATGGATACTACACATAGATGTGCACTTCCGGACGCTAAGACAGGCGAAAGCGGAGATTGTCTTCCGTACGAACTGCACGGCAGACAGCGCACTTCACACGCGAGTCGCCACATACAGGCAGCCGGGAAGCAAGGAGTTTACAATTTATATTACTTAAACATTAATCACTTCTCTAAACCAAAGATGTATAATTTTGATCTAGAAAAATGTGATTTTCTATTCTCAGTTTGCGTCACCCACGGTTTCACCCGTATAACTAAGGTCCTATTAGGGGTAGCGTCATGGTATATAGCCTATAGACTGCCTCGATAAATCGACTGTTAAACACAGAACATGTTTTTCAATTCGGGCCAGTACTTCCTGAGACTACCACATTCAAACAAACTCTTCAACATTATATTATTAGCACAGATCAGGCGCCAAGATCACATGAAGATAGTCGCAGAGTGAATTAAGATATCACACGCAGAACTACTATCTTTACACCGTCGAACTCTTACATTCAAATATCTGTTAAGTCTATTTTACTTGAATAACTATCTCCAATACTTTCAGGGTTTTGGAGTTAAGCCCTCAGTTACATTTACTCGCAAGGCCAGTGAGGGAAAAAGGACCCTTTGTAAGCAGCAGTGTCATGCTGCATTACAGGCGGATAAGGTCACAATTGGGTAGAGTCATAGCTATGATGATGCGTTTCGTACGGTTTGTAAGTATCCGATGGCCGATTTATTAAATTATACGGATGTCTATGATCCTCGGTGGTCATCCATCGCCCCCTTATATTACCTATGAACAATCACATAAGTGCCTAGTTGCTACATAGAGAAATTAAATACCACTGAATATATGTTAAAACTATTGCCCATAGAGAACGAATCTGCGAAATCTCGCGTGATCTACTAGAATATATACAATCGCCTTGTAACGAATATTCAACGTGTATTGTATTTTAGTCACGCCTCATAAAACACGGCCGTGATCGTGATTCATGTTTTAATTATTTTAAAGAATAATTACATATTGTTTTTTCATTGCAAAGAATAAAATGGGCGAAAATGAACAAAAAGAGAGAATAGAAGCAATCACATCCACTAGGACGGTGTCAGTAGGTCGATTAGAATATTTTTTTTTATACAAAAGAGTACACAGCTGCTACAGACAAAGCCACGTGCAGGAGTTATTATTTCTATAAGCTATGCATTATTCTGATGTTATTGTAAAATTTCATTTAAATCCGTTCAGTTGTCTTTTTTACGTAAAAGGGTAGCAAGCATCTTTCCTAACTTTCGCGTTTATAATATCAGCTGCTTATGTATTGCCCTAATTTCCCTGTCTCCAGTAGTTTAGTTGACCATATGGGGTCAAACATTCAACTACATTATTTTCGAAGAACCAACTCTTGAATTTCAAATACACATAAATCCTTTACTTGTAAGTATTTTATAATGAAAGTGATATATAAATATGCATATCTAAAGACAATTTCAAGCCTCGCAATAGGATTGTTCACGCACGATCATCTACAAAAAAATGCGCAACACTCGTTACTCAACATCGTTGAATTATCGATATTCGATTCCGGTTTTACTTATAAGGATCCATTCTCGACTGAAGCGCGTGAAGATGGGTCACTTAATAGAATAAATTTCTTTATATTAAAAAACGGAAACGATCTGTTTGGAATGATTTACCGGACCAGATCACCAGAGGCTGTAATGCCTTAGATAATAATGATAAATCGTCATCATTCTACCATTTCATCACCTTGTAGTCATTTATTATGACTACCGAGTACTGCCCGAATTACGCTCCTTATTCTAGAAAAATCACATGAAGAGATCCTCTCAAAGTCACCATCAGAAGAGAGGCAATCATAGTAATTACGGGAAAAATAAACCTTCCTCGGTTTATTTGATTCCATTACCGTATAATAATTTTTTTCCTCATCCTTAACTGGGGAGGATTCCTCCACGAAGATGTTTATTCACATTTTTATTTGTATCTTAAATTATAGGAACTTACACCTTTTCAGTATTTTCATGTTCGTCAGTACTTGCACTTTCATGTTAAATGAAAAAGGAAATAGACAATTTCTATTTCATTAAACATTTTTAAGATCGACATTAAAGGAACAAAATCGATTAACTAGAAAAGTATCGATTCGATAAATCCATATCAGATCAAAACTCGTATCCTCGTAGGTTTAATTGGACATTTGTGCACAGACGGGCGTACGGAGCGTGCCACGATTGCAGCGACATCTCGCCGACGGCTTAGGAGGGCCGCCATCTATGACGGTGTCTCATACAACTGAATTGGCCCGTTGTCGATCCCTATGATTGTTACATTTTCCAATTGTTCCACTTGAAAGTGGAAACACACAACGTTCGTTTTCTGTTTCATCTTGTATTCTTTTTGGCCTCATCTTAAGAGATGTCATTTACCGGACTACCAGTGCATAAGCGTGCCACTTGCTACTGTGTTGACACATCCCTCCAGCTTTATCCAAAAATATAAATCAATGTTTGTTTATTTGTCCTATTGGTTGGAGATGGAACATCTATAGACTGTTTTAGGAACTTTGTTTAAAATTCTCTGAAAGTTTTTTGGTAAAAAAGTCAACAATAAATTTTACTAAAATAGTTGTTTTAGTTGTTTATCCGTACAGCAGCCGGTCCGGGATGGATGCAAGTAGCAGGCGTTCCGCCAAGAGGACCGATCTCTTGCTACTCGCAGGTGAAGGAAATCTATGGAATCGCAGGAAGGTGCTACTCGCAGATGAAGGAGATCTATGTCCACCAGTCAAAAGATTGGGGCTGATAGTGAGGGAGTGAATTTTTATTTCCTTCTCTTTCTGTATATTGCGATCAATTTTTTTTTTCAGCCTCTATGGCCCGTGGACGCAGATGCAAGGCCTGGCAATTACGTAACAAGTTAAACCAATATTTGGCCCCGAGTAGGAATACCCCCGGTGTTTCGCTTCCTACCGTCCAGCCCTGTATAAGACTCTAGATACAAATAGCATCACTAGGTATAAGTAATTAGGTCCTGCGTGTTTCAATCTATCTGTTCATTGACACGCTAACAAAATACACGGTTTTATTTCAGTACGGACACATCACCAGCAAACTAAACTGACACACACATCTGTTTAGTGTCGCTCCAGCGTTTGGTGTCAAAATACCACGATCCACAAACACGACCGACTAATTGCTTCAACCTCGTTGACTTCGGGCTATAGTTAGAATTTGTATTCCTGTAATACTTTTTAAATTAAAGTGGGTCAAACGAGTATTCGGAGCCTTTTGATGACTACCGATGCCCATAAACAATCGCACAACAGTTAGCTCGCCAAGATGTCACTTTACGACGGTTCTGTGACAGCGAGAGGTACCCCCGATCATGTCTACCCTGTTCCGCTGCAAAGCAGCATCGCATACAAGAGGCGGTCCTCTTACTCAATTTTACGTAGGTAAAACTGCAGGGCACAGCTAGTGTAGACATAAGTTCCAACTGTAGCTAATTTGTAACATTGTATGCCCATTGCCTTATTACGAGCGCCGTTTTTACTCGGAGGCCCTACAGCTGAATAGTCTTTCGGCCATTAAAGCTATTTTACGGAGCTTTTAACGAGCGAACAAACTTTTGTTACGGCGCGGCGCGCTGAAGTTCCATTGACAACTCAATAATGAATTTCAAGACGGCAAAATAAACTAAAATAGGAAGGTAACTTTATATATCAACATCGTCACCCCTTGGTTTCATCCCCGCAACCTACGGTCCTATTAGGCTTAGCGTCATATAGCCTTTATCGGTAAGTGAATTATTCAAGACAAACAGACTGTTACAATACTGATCAACAGTTACTGAGATTTGCGAGTTCAAACGCAAAAAACAATTTCTTCAGCTTTATATTGCTTTACTTGTGTAGAGTAAAGGATATTTTTATATATACTTATATGGCAGGAAACGAGAAATCGCAGCTTTTTCAGACTACCGACGCCCTCCTCTCCTGATGACAGGCAACCGGCTACTTGCAAACCGCACGAGATGCAACGGCTGTCACTGTGAGACAATTGCTGGCATGTATCCGATTCAAGTGAAATAACATGCGACGAAATATCCTAAGATTCGACAACGCTACAAACTTTGGTGAGAGATAGTAGAAGAAAATGAGAACAATACTTATCATTATTAATTAATACCTACCTAAATATTTACTGTATTTCATTAGCTTTTTACTTTTCTCTCCTATTAGTTTATCAGTTTGTCTGCAATGTTATGAAGCAGGAATAAATGTATTTTCATTCTATTCTATCTACCTATAGCTGCAAAACAATTGTCCGGATGTATACACGCGTCATAAGGCAGAGAACTAAAGTATCTGATATCATGCGATGAATTAGCTCGCTGAAGTGGCAATGGGCTGGTCATACACTTAGAAAAACAGATGGCAGGTGGGCAAGTAAGGTTCTGAAGTGGAGCCCGCGTTTGGGATAACGAAGTGTTGGTCGACCGTTCACCAGGTGGCAAGACGATCTCCGTGGAGTAGCCGGTCCGGGATGAATGCGAGTAGCAAGTGAACGGTCGTCTTAGTGTTCATTGAGAGAACCCTATGTACAGCAGTGGACCGATAAAGGCTGATAATGCACGAATAAATGAAAGTACAGATTTCGGTAAAAAGGGTTCCGACTGTTTGTTTATCCCCTTATTCTATAAAACGACATAGCCTAACTATTACACCTACAAGAAATGAAAAGTCAATTTCATATTCACACAAAATTGGCCCACAGTTTTGGGTGGATCATAAAATTTACTTACAAATACCGCACGACACTGATGATGGTATTCGGGCTGTAGGTACTCGCGACGGCCCCCCCTGGCACCAGCCCTCACCTCACTCTCCACACCGCACCGTGTTTTATCAATATCGGTAAGCCTCAGATATGTGCACTTGTGCAATGTGATAAGGGTGCTGATAAGAAAAGTACATAATGAAAAACATGTAGTGAACTCTAAAAGTGATAGTTTCTAATAACGATATAAAAACAGCGTGCGTCAGATACATTAGACGACTGAAGTTACTCCTTAAGAACGAACGTGATTTAGAAGTAAAACATCCACAAGAATCATAGGTGCTGTAACGCTACGCTAATGCTACACACGATTTCATACGACCCTGTTTCACACGATATCACTATATTCTACCGCGTGACTTAAATCATTTCACACGGAGAAATCTCTGAAATCATCACTTGGGATGATAATTTGGTGTGTTCAGTATGGTATTCACAATTAAATCGAATATAACGACGCCTTCCATGCTATAATACAATTAGCCCGCTGGATTAAGCTACGGAGGGCTCCAAAAGTATTCTTAAATAAATAAAAATGATCAAACACATCAACTTAATATTAGTAATAATTTTGAAAACATATGAAAGAAACCATATTAACCCTATATATTCATCAGCAATATAATGTAGTAGGATATACCTAGTAGAGAAGGTTAGCAACAGGCATGATCTAAGCGTGATCTATGGCTGAACAGCCATAGATCACGAGGTCCTGTATTTGAGTTGGACCAAAAAGTGTTGTTTTTAATTTGTAACAACAATCCGAAGTCTGGTAGCTGGCGGTGTTACACTTATATATGTGGCTCTTTTTAAACGTGACACACCGACTGCTTTCTGACTCGGGACAGTCATTACAAATTTAAAAATCCTAATATTATTTTGTATTCGGTCCCGAGAATTCGAACCCGGCACCTCACATCTGTGGCTGAACATGCTCACCACTAAGCCACGAGGTAAATCCAAATTCGACTGCTACGATAAATTCTGATATCGAATCATAAAAAACAAATGTTAAATGCTTAAAACATTTCAGTGCGCCATTACTGTGCAGTCATGGAAACATGAAAACTCTAGTAATTCATCGTCCACTAAGGTTACGTAAGTGCTGTATTAGAAAGTGGATTGCGTGAGACGGATTGATGGTGACAGAGACGCTTACATCACGACCATGACGAACGGTGGCGGAGAATAAAAGAATGCTACGTTTTCAATCACTCTGACTCCGCTGCGCACTGGACTTTTGTCCAGTTGTACAGCCGTCTTGGTTTAGTTCATTTTACTACGGATCCTCTATAATTTTTTTAATAACGAGAACGGCTAAAGAGGGACAATTACGAGACGCATAATTGTTACGAAGACGTGTTACCATCCTTCCCTGCTACTACTCCAATAAGCCGCCGGAAAAACACCATACGCATGGAACGCGACAGTACATTAAGCAGGATGTATACGTGAACGAGCGATACCTCCCCGTACGTGTCGGCATGGCGCAACCTCTTAAAAAAATTCAACCCCCGTTCATAAACTGTAACAGTACAGTTTTTCCGTAAAGGTCGTAGGGCCGCTGATTCGACCCTCTCCATCTCTTTCATTAGCCAACAGATTTGAATAGTGTGGTACCAGCACAGAGATAATATAGATAGAGCAGAGAAGCCATAGACAGGACTAGCGAGCTTTCGTCTTAATCAAGCGAAGGAAGACGTGAGACACTATACCCATCTTTTATAATAGTATAGGGGGACAAATGTGAAATTGCAGCCTTTTTTACAACTACCGACGCCCATGAACATCTGCATTACTACTATGCCGATGCGTTGCACTCCTTTTCACGTCCTCCCCAAATGGTTCACCGGCTACTCACAAACTGCACGAAAAGCGATACCGAAGATGTCACTTTACGCCGGTAGCGTGTGAACGGGAGGTACCTCCCCGGTCGTACTGTCCCAATTCCGCTGCAATGCAGCATACCACTGCTCTTATTAATGAAATGATGACGATTAATGAGAAAAAGAGAGACAGAGAGGATTCCACACTTGCCTTCTCTCTCGACTTAGCCGGACGCGTATTAGGATGGATGCTCCTCTCTATCAATATTATCTCTACGGATACCTTCCAACATGTTGTCCAACAAACCGACCATATTCTCCACACTCCTATTAATAGTGCTCGTCTAGTCGCAGTCTATTTGCGGCCCGCGTGCTGACGACCCCAGCATATGTTCATATTTCCGCTTCTATATTGCTGTGTTTATGTTAAAACACATTCGTTTTAGGGTTCAGCATTACTAAACACGAACACCTGTGATTCCTGGGATTATGCATTTCTGTAACCCTGATCAAGGTTCCAACAAAAAAATATTCAATCCAAAATATGTGCCATCAGATTTATTAATACGTAACATTCAAACTTGAAGCATAAAGATAGTGTAGCATAAATTTATTTGAGATCAAAATAATCTCAAGGATAATTTTCCCAACTTTAAAGTTAAGTTCCACTGTCTATGCTACCACATTTGATCATGATAAATGAAGCTAGATTAACTTGGTGTCACCACCATGGTTCAAGCCTTGTCGTGGCGGTGGGGCTTAGTAGTCTAGGGTGAACCCAGGCGAAGCCAATTGAACCGAGGGGAATTTTTACACCCCTCTTATAAGAAGAGGGGACCTAAGAGCAACAGGAGGTGGCGCTTTTGCGCACGGTTCAAAGGCCGAGGATGGGAACCTCACCCCATTGCATTGTCCCAAAGTCGGTGGGATTGTCCTGTAGGGCTGGGCAACCCCATCTGTGGAGGCGTAGTTGGTCCCTTTGGGGGCTGACTAGCCTTCGAGGTACCCTGATGATTGTTGTTCCGGGGAACCTCACCAATGTGCCGCGAGTCCCACACACCACTGGACCCCACCCAGGGCCGGATAAGGCGCGTAAATGTATTTCCCCGCGACAAAAAAAAAATAGCTTGGTGTATAGAATTTTAGCCGTCAAGATTGGTTGCATGATTTGTTTTCTTGATTTAGTTTGAGCCGAAAGTATGTTTTTACTTCTGCAAAACTCACGATCCCATTATTGCTGCCTTTAATTATTCTTAAGTCGATCTGAATCAGTGTCAGCAACTGTTTCAAGAAACTCAAAACGATTCAATACGGAACCATCCTCTAACAAGTAAGCTCCTTTCACAACATTTTGTAACGTGAAAATTAAATATAAAACCAGGATAAGTTTATGTAAATACCGGCGACGAGATACAGATAAACACTCGTACAATTTGTTTCTTGGAGTTTTAATGACTCCCGTATCTTGGTTATTTATTGTTAAGAAGAAATACCTTTGCTCAGATGGAAATAATAATAATTACAATATATGTATATAACCACACCACGTTAGCCTAGCTCTGTGCTGAATACCTTAACAACTTGTATCACAGGTACTAGACAACGGAAGTATATTTCATACTTTTCTTATTATTATAATCGGAGCCCTTCAACGATTACCGACGCCCATGAACATCAGCCTAATTATACCAATGCATTGCCCAACTTTTCGCCCCCCCCCCCAATGGGCCACCGGCTATTAACATTTATATTTTTTATAAATTTAAAAATCTGTAGATTACACTTGATTTTTATGTTAAATGTTTATCTAGTGAATGCCGTATTTCGAAGACGAATCGCAGTATGTACTACGGAGCACTGAACAGCAGACAATCTACCATCTTGGCATCAAGAAAGGCATATCATCAGGGGCCAATGAAGGAATGTTCATAAGTTGTGAGGATGAATGTTTCCAGGAAAATATATATGCAAGTATCTTTCAATGGCCGAATCAGTTGCAATCATATTTGGCGGTCGTGTGCAAAGCATTAAGACGGAAAAGTGGAACGTGATTGTTCGCAGTGGTACAGTCGCGGCCAGCGAGGGCTTCGAGGGGCTAACCTCACCGACCCCGGCTCGTGGCACCTGACAATAACACGTAAAGCTTTCCATTCGCACGACAGAGGGGAGACATTTCAGGATTGATTTTGTACCATTACACACATAGATTTCGTTACACATAAAACAAGTTAGTACAACAAACTGTATTATGTGCACAAAATGTTGCCTATAAAAATCATAGCAGTAATTTGTATGAGACTTGAAACGGGCAGTGAAAAGCAAAACAGAAAAAACGCAGGATTTTTTTAAATTTTATAGCATCGCCTACACTACAGCAATAGGAGCCTTTTGACGACTACCAATGCCCATAGACATCCGCGTTATTGTCAGATGTGTTGCCCTCCTTTCCTCTTCCCAGTGGGCCACCGGCTACTCACAGACCGCACGAAACGCGACACTATAGCTGTCACGTGTGCTCATGTGAGCGGTCGCATCTGCCCAATTCCGCTGCAATGCAGCATAGCACTCATTCAGTTCAGAACAAAAACCGCAACTGTCACTGCAGTAGGATACAAAACAGAATAGTGAGCAGTAACATAACTCCTCCTTAAGTCACAATAGAATTACATATTAAAGAAATCTAAATTATTGTAGCAACGGGAAACCTCTCAAATAAAGAAAAAGAACTCACACGCTCGCTTTCACGAAACCTTTAAAGCGGCAATAAAGCGCACCTTTCACACAAAAATCACGAGTCGGACATCAGAGTGCTGTCATTTAAGCATAAGTCTATTAAGAGTCTATTATGGACATTTTAAAACGCACAGACCTCGTGCGTCGGGGTCAGTGCTCGTCGGGGTTGACCCTTTCATCAAAATGTCACGTCAAGATTCCTGCGATAAAAAAAATTGGTGTTCGTGATATCTCTTTCAAATACGGTATTTGAACACCATTAAATGCAGCTTAATTGTAAATGATTTTTTTTTAAATAGTTTGTTTTATGACGTTTTATTAGTTTTGGTACCTTTTTTGGTACAAAAATTAAAGAAAAAAGAAAGTTATTTTTTTTATTTCTAACAAAATCCAAAAGTAGTTCCAAGATTTTAAAATACTGATTATAAATTTAAAATGACTCTATTCAAAGACAAATTTGTACTATCCACAGAAAAGACAAAAAAATCAATGACTTGAATTGAGAACAATAAATAATTCCAGATTCGAATCCAAAACGCATTGACGTACATTGGAAAACCATAGTATTCATTAGCACGCCATGTGCCCATGTCACTACATTATATATCACACATAAACGTCCGACACCAGTGTCCATTACTGTTCCTTTATTATCTGATATCAAACACAAAGCGACGTGACGGTGCATCCAGCTCAAGTAAGTTAAATAGGCTCTTACAAATCTATGTAACTGTCAAACGTGCAAAAACATGGCGGCCGCATTGACAAGTCAATTTAAATAGCGAATGATGGATTGGCACGTACTGTTAGGTCACTAGTAGCTCATTTAAATTTACCTCTAGTGCGGCTAGGTTTTTCTTTAGCTGATAGCAAGAAGTCGTTCAATAATATTATGATCAGAAATATCATTAACATTAATAATAGTAAACGCAGCAAAAAGAAAATAATATCACCGGCCAGCACTGTTAGACAGCATGTCTGTCATTTAAGAATCTAATATTTTTAATTAATGAGTAAATATATTTTTTCAATATATAGGAAGTATCATTGCAAATACCAATAGTTGTTGTAGATATAAATATCATAATAAGAATTGAATATTACGTACTGTATTGTTAAAAAATATTCCAGTTATTTCGTAAACATCTAACTTCGAAGAATCAGAAATTGAGAAAATCAAAACTTTATATTATCAAAGACAACATTAGCTATGCACTTAAATAGAATTCACTTATCGGAAATATACTAGCGGTTAATTAGGAGCTACGGATAAATTGTCAATATCGGATAAAGTTCATGAGCGATGAGGTCGCGGTCTCGCCGTTCATTAATAAGTCGGCTAATAACGTGCGTACCGTTGCTAATGATGTAAGATACGATCTGCGGTAAGAGAACTTAATGAATAAACATTTAAACAGTCAGCTTTATGCGAGAGTATTTTTCAAAACGATCTCTAACACTGATTTGAAATCGTTTCTAAGTATCCAAGTAGCTGGAATGCTTTAGAAAAAAAAAATAGAAAATTTAAAAACTCAAATCTATTTGAAAAACTTTAAAAGTAAAAAGTGAAATAACTTCGAAATAAAGACGTTATATAGAAAATAAGTAATTTTAACGCTAACACTGTTCAACAAAAGTACCGGTACAGTTGAGCGGAAACAGGGCCAAACTTTATTTAATATTAAAAAAAAAGAAAACACAAAAATCACTATTTTAGATTTAGTTAACATCAGCTATCTACGCTCATTACGTCCCGCTGTATAAGTAACACTATCCATCGTATGTGGTATAGATTGAGTCGCAAAATTTCATGATGGTTTATAAATGATTCTTCATTAGTAAGACCAAGATATGAGGCATAAAATTGTCCTATTGGCATGTTACAATGTCACAATAGCACAGTGGTCACCACAGAGTAATTACATGTACCATACAGTAATGCGTTTAACGGAAAAACTCTCAGTTGTCGGGCTAATGCATTTCCGTCGCAGCGAGTCCGTGGTATCGACAGTGCTTATTGGGAGTTATCAATTAACTCGGATCCAACTCTGAGTCCAGTACCGGGTATGTACCCTGCACGCATAAGCCCAGATAAAGATATCGTATTTTGTTAGATTTAATTACTCTAATAATTAAATTACCATACGCCAAAAACATTTCTATTTCGACATATAAGGAAATGATGTTTTTTTTTTCTTTGGAGTATTTAATCATCACAACTTATGCAAGTATTTCATTGACAAATACCTACCAAGACGTATTTGTTCACTTTTATTAATCCAAGCCCTATTTGGGTTTTAATTACACCGCGACTATTCATTTACAATTCATAAAATTGGAAATATAAACATAAACATGAAAGCACTTAATGTATTTCTTTCACAACGGTTCTTTCAATTAAAATGTATGTCGAATTTTAAAATTAGAAATTCAATATATTGCTAGTGCAAGAAAACTGAACTGCCGGACGCAACAGAATTTCAATTATAAAATTAGATATTTATTATATTGCTAGAAGAAACTCCAATTTTAAAATTCGATATTTAATCTGCTGCGTCTATTTCACCGATATTATCGGGGAACACCGATAGTTCGTGTCGACACAGCGAGATAAGGGTCTTAATTAACTTTCAGTAATTTATATCTTTATTACGGGTACCGCTAATGGTCCGATCCGTTGAGCGATCACGATACATTTCACGTCGGAGCTTCGCAACATCGGCTACGATCTTGTCGCGAAACCAGACAAAACCGATTCCTCATTTCAAATCCCGGTTGAGGCTCGCGAACCACAGACATAACATAATACTGATATTTATAGACTAGCTGATACTGGCAACATCGAATGCCTTGTTAATAAAATGAAGATATACTACCGTGATATTGCTTTTCTATATAAGCAGTTTTATAGGACACTAGTAGTTTCGCATGATTCTGGTACACTGACAGAATCTAATAAAAAATTGCAACACGTTTCTAATTGGGCGTGCTGAAGCAATTTGGCTATGGGCCGGAATTTACTCCATACTCAAGTGAAAGGCGCAAGGGACAGACTTAGCACGATAAAGCGTTACTCTCGATTGCTCTATAGATCGATCAATGCTTACGAGGTAGAAACAATCGAAACAATGCGTTGTAAGCTCATTGCACGTCACGTGATAAGCATAAAAACGTGTCCCTATACGGCGAGCACATAAAATTATATGGAAAACCCATAACTTGTGAACCGATGTTTATAATGCACATACATTTGCCTCCTTAGACAAATATGGCGGTGAGATGTCTTCTCGGAAACAGCTAAGGGCTACGGCCGATATATTTGGACAGCCGCCAATAAAATACAATAGATGTTAGATATTGATTTGGTATTGTTATTTTTTATGTCAAAGGTTTTAAAACCATACATTTAAGGAATGCATTGATAATCATCATCATCATCATCATCATTATCAGCCTTTATCGGTCCACTGCTGCCTCTTTCAATGAACGCCAAGACGACCGACCTCCTGCTACCCACATCCATCCCGGACTGGCTACTGCACGGAAATCGTCTTCCCGCTTGGTGAACGGTCGACCAACACTTATTTTTCCTAACCGCGGCCTCCACTACAGACCTTACTGGCCCATCTGTCATCTGTTCTTCTGAGTGTGTGTGTCTGAGCTCACTGCCACTTCTGCGAGCTTATTCGTCGCGTGATATCGAATACCTTAGTTCTCTGCCTTATGACTTCTTTACGAATTCTGTCGGACAGAGAAACACCCAACATAGCACGATCAATAGCCCGTTGAGCTACCGCAAACTTACGGACCAGTACTAAATTAAAAGGCTACGTTTAGACCCCGTAGGTCGTCACGGGGAGTACGCACCGGTTGAAGACTTTTGTCTTCAAGCTCTGCGGTATAGGCGACGTGAGAATGTTGACTTATGACGTGAGCATTGACAAATTATCTGGTAAATAAAATAAATCTGGATGATAGAAAAGGATGAAACTTCCTTAAGTTAAGGGAGGACCAACGAATAAAGAGTATATTATATAATAGGAGTAAATTGATTAAACGAATAAGACGTTTTAGTATAATAACAGCAATTGAAAAAAGAGTCATATTAAGCCATTTTGTCAACCTATTCTATAAAATTTCATTAGCCGGGATCCGACATCATACAATAAGCCAGCCAGGAAAAAGGGGGCGTAGCTAATCACAAACTATAGACGTTTGCCTGTTCCCGTGTGATATATCCGCGTACATTACCTTTACCAACCTATTAGCAATACATTATAAAACATATATTTTCTGTCACATCATGAGTAATACGGTGCAATTTATCATGTAACCACTTATACTCGCAGGGCATAGTTAGCGCACACTTAACTAATGTGAAATGCCAAAAGGCGGAAATTAACGCACTCCGCCAAACTGCGTACGCCCGAGGGAAAACCGCACCGGTGTTCATTCACTAGCAACGAGGCTTCACACGTGCCGAGGTGCGTTGTTTCCGAACATTCATTTACGCCATAACCATCTTTGCTTTCTTGACATATTTTCAACTCTGTCTATTCTAATTCGCTCTTTTTTAAAATAACCCAACAAAACTATTTATTTAATTTTTGTTCTTCTTCTCGAATCCTACAACACTGTTTTATTCAAGCCTACGTTCTACCCATGTAAATGGAGCTCAAATTGCTGTAATTATATTAAACAACAGTTACCATGAAGACCGGGTATAAATAAACAAGTTTTTATACGCTGTAAGAGGGCAAGAACGAGCAGGGTTTCTGTGTTAAGGGTTTCACGTCGAATAAAGTAAGTGTGTCAGGAGTTCCAAAGCGTCTGAAAATCGTTACTCCCAGTTGAGGTTTCTTCATGTCGAATCTTCCAAGTTTTCAACGCCGTATATCTTGTGCTTGTGTCATTTGGTATTTCCAAATACCGTACGTAGAGTGCATTTGAACCATGACAAACTTTACCAACATCTGATTTGTCGTATCCCTTATTTTAGTTTTAAAACAACTGTGTGACATCACGCGGCTGCAGTTAAATGAAACGAGCATGATTCGTGATCTGAAGCGCTGTTAAGCGTTACTGTGATAATACGCTGGATTACTGGTCGCTGTTTCACACTTTACTTCGTATTTTTTCCCACCGCGTGCCTCGTTACGTTCCATAAAAGCTATTGAAATTGCTCAAAAAGTCATTTTAGTTTATCAAATGCGTTCCAGAGTTCTTTATTCCCAAGTTATCACACTCATGGCTTGTCTGTGCTGCCGATCCTCAACCGCCTCAGCTCCCATTATACATTCACACCCACACGACGAGGGAAAATCGGAGTGCAGCGCGTGGGCAGAGCTAATTGATCTTATCAGGATCTCGAAGGCTTTTTGTTTTGTCTACGAAGAGTGAGGAGCATTTACAAGCCATACTATTTGTAAACATGCTAGAGTAAAGCCAAGCTTATTTAAATAATTGTGGAAATAGCATATACATTTTATTTATTTATTTAAGTCTTCGCATGAATTTCCATCAAGAAGTGACAATACACTGAATCAACTATACCAAAAGCTAAGTGTAGGTATGTTTTTATTCGAACAGAACTCATGCTGTCGAAGAGCTATTAGTGCTCGTCGAAGGGTGACCTGACTAGGTTGAGACTCGCAGGTACGAGAGAGAAAATGAGTTATAATAGGTAATTTAATTTTCCACATATATTATTATTATTATTAGTATTATCATAACCGGAAGCAATATTAAAATGTAACTTATCAGGTAATGAAGACAATATCAAATATTTCCAACAATCAAACATAACATTAGGTTAACACCATTACTAATAATTACAAATACCTTGATACCAAAATACTTCGTCGAAAGTAAACTGTACGTGTAAATTTCCAAATCGAGCAAGACTAGACAATTCGAAAAGCCCAAAAGTCACGATAACAAATCACACGTTGACCACAATCGATCACATTCAAAGTGCGGCTATCAAACACGATGTAGGTTATCACACACGCCCGTATTTGTATTCGAGAACTGCACAAATATTTGCACGATCCTCGACACGGCTAAAAAACCATAATTCCACGAACGAAACAATAACCGGTGAAAGGGTATCGAAACGCTGACCCGAATTCATTACATCTTTATTGCATAGACATACAAACTGTCAGATTATTTTTGTAACTGTTAACACCCTTAAATATCCGCACTACCAGATGTTATATGTGTTGCAATGTCCCCATTTTTACACTTAATAATAATGGTCCTCGTGGATTTTCTGTAGAAGCAAACCACAAAATTTCTTGTGTGCGAGGACTCAACTGCACCCTCTGTTCCATCGTTAGTCTATTCTGGCAGAACGTAGGTAGATTTGACACGACGAGAGAGGCAGTGTGCCGTGCTGCATTACAGCCAAATAGAGCTGACGAAACTATGGATATACCTCTCGATCACAAGATACCGTCTTTGAATTGATACATATGCTGTCGTGTGATTTACGAGTAGTCGATGGCACGTTGAGGCTGAAGGATGACAACTCATCTGCATATGCGGATGAGTTGCCGTTAGGCAAAATATTGCTCCGATTTCTCGTTTATCCCCGTATTATAAAAAGGACAGTTTACATCGTCTTCTAGTCCCGAAATATCCTAACTTTTAATCCAACCGGGACTTGAACAACGTTCGTCTTCGAAGGAACGACTTCGTAGATACTAAACGTGCCAGTCACTACACCATCGGGGCTGTCACCTCTCACAGAACCCACTAACCTGACATACTAATCCATAATTATAACCATAAAACCTCCCGTTACTCATAAGGATGCCATATACGTGTTGGTATCGATCGATAGTGCGCCAACATTAATATTTTAGGCGTGTGCAGTTGAAATTCCCTAAGGTAATGGCTCTAGTTATTTCACCGTTGGAAAGTGCATCCATTTACAGTTTAATGTGATGGGTCTATTGAATGACGATTTTACTTTTGATATCGGACGCGTCATACACATTCGACTTCGTTGCTCAACTTCTTCGAAACAAAACTTCAGCTGAAGTCGAGTTAATAGGTGTGGCAGTCCATCAATTTCAGCTTAAAATATGGTCAACGGAAGGCCAAATTGTTGTCCTTAAAACGTTTATATTGCCGTTATTTGCTAATACTAATTGATGAGTATTATATCCAATATCTTAAAAGGTCGATCAAATGGGTAACAAGAAAATTTATTAACCGTTTGGAAAAGAGTGTCGGTAGAAGGTGTATGGTGGCCATGACGATGATAACATTTTTTATAGTGCCTAAAATAGGGTGAGCCTAAAATTTGTAACTTTCCGATGGCCTATTGGAGTGGACGGAACACGTCCACACAACATAATGTCTTATATGACAGTATAACGAAATTGGGGCCGCGCGAAGATTATCACAAGAACATAAACCCAACGAAATGAAAAATGTTACTATTCAAAATAGAATTATAAAAGTGACTTTTTGAACGTCAGCAAATAAATCCACCAAGTTCGAATAACGTTAGAGCATGAGTTATAGTCCCGGTACACATAATGCGATACAACACCTACATGCCTAACTGTACAAACAGAACAATGCAGGCACATCAGAATGTCCGCGTTCAATAATCCTTTTATCCGATCGTCCGTCAGTCAGGACTTACTGCAAACAATGTTAATCCGAACTCTAAATATAAATCATAGCCAATTAATGCAGATAATATGCCGGAAGTAGGTATTTAATGGAAGTATGAATCTGTACGGCATACTAAAGTATTGTTCAAGCAGCCCGTCCCAGCTTCGCACGCATGTTTCACTAAATATTGCAAAACATGATTGATTTGCAAAAATACAAAAAAAATACGTTTTATGCCTCTTAGACATCAAAACAAATTCAATTTATGACACAACAAGGTCGTTACAGCTAGTTGTCAATAATTTCTGCAGCTACGTAATGATTTACTTTCATATTTTTTCACATCTTTGATAAAGGTGAATCAGAAGAGAAAAGGAGTAGGAAGTGATTCCAATTTCTCTTCATAGAAAGACAGTACAAGATTGCAAGGACTTAAATAACAGAACTTGCGAGAATGTGGACTTTGATACAATGTTTTTATGTTGAGAATATAAGTATCAAGATAATCATAATTATCGAATATAAGTTAACCAGCTTCATATATAAAGCTGGTTATTTAGTAAATTGTTTGTTTGAAAAGCATTAATGGAACAGTATGGAGCATGTTTCATTGCAGTAATAAAAAACTAATAATTCAGCATGCAAAATCGCATAATATAGCATTACTAGGATTATGGTGACACTAAAAAGGTAATTTTCGTTTATATTTTATAAACGAACACTGATATACTCGTATGGACGTACTCGTGAATCTCATAGATCTATTATTAGCTCGAGTGTTCGGGAACAGATGGCGCTGTAGTCATTAATTCTCATTACGTCGTATAACAACAAGACCATTTCCACTCGGCGATGGGCGAAGCTCAGGACACTAATTTAGCTACCTTTCTAGTCTGTTGAGGTTTTGGTAAATCAAAGGTAATAAAATCTATTGTTGAATATATGACTGTAACTAATATCTTTAGTTAGTCGTATTGCAACTAAACAGCCTAATAATTGTAGAATTTGGATTTAGTTCTAACCTTCTTTATATCAGCATGGATTTAGATTTTTATATGATTTCAATTATTTTTATTTATTTCAAATAAAATATATTTACAAATTTGAACGATTGAGCAGTGATACCTAAACTGAGTTGCGCTTGTATCTTGGGCTGCTTTATTATACTCATCCCCCTAGATGGACCACGGGTCAAAACGGGGCAAACTCGGTGGTGTCATGAGATCGAGAGGTTAGGACTATGCTGTATGACACTAACTCTTACTAAAGACTGTGGGCGATCATTTCATTTGATTGTAAGGATGTATCGAGAGAGAATAATTATAAGAGACAGTAATTATCTGAATATGTTTAGCAATATTAGAATGTAAAGATGCTTCTTAATGGTTTGCCATTTTCCAAATAAAGCAATTTAAAATATCTTTGCCTCATAATAATTTCATAATACTTACATAAGTTGACAAACTCGGCTGTATTAATAATGATTTGCTTACCTGAAAAGATAAAACAAGTTATTAAATTTTATTACGCAAACATTCTAAATTTAAAAGGTCACGGCTTGGACTTCTCAATCCTATGCATAATTTCAAGATGGATTTGAGACCATAATTAATTAACAGATGAAAACTTATCGGGGTTTTATTTGACGTAAGAGAAAGTCTGGTAGCGGAATATAATCCGAATCGGCTATCGCAGGCAGCAATCATGATTGTCATTTATTAGAATTAGTTATCTCCATGATCGTCTTCGTATTCATTTTTTATCATGTCACGTTTAAAGAATCATTTAAAACAAAAACTGATCATACGTAAAGATCCGCAACTCATCTGCACAACCGCGCGGATGTTAATGGGCATCGGTAGACTTCTCCGATTGAACGTTGTTATATGCTACATAGCTTTTATGATGAGCTCTCAAATTTATTAACCTTTTGACTGATACACTTGGAACCGTCGGTTCTAAAACTAAATCGTTTCACAGTACGGAAAGTGCTCAATTAGTACGGCAGTCAGTCACAATATAAACTTATCCGTGAATATATCCTCGTTGGTGTTAAATTCAATACTCGTCCAAAACAATCAAACGGGGATCGCGCGCACTTAGTGTAGAGACCAAAAATACAAGACCATAACACCTTAGTATTAGACCATTGGACAGATTCAAATTTATAAGGTCTAATACATATACATTATAAACATCTTTAATGTACAACGAATTAACAATAAAAATGTGGCCGTACCAAATAAAATGTGTCTGACCATACTCTATGGTCTTGTATGTTGAGACTATTAATTAGCTCATGCTTGAGCATTTCAACACTACATATTATCTTAAATTTAGATAGACATCGACAGTCAAATGTTCATGGCAAAGACAATTGTATTCGATATTGGAACAATCGCCGGAAAAGGTATGTAATACCGATTTAATGCGGCTCATGCATTGATCTAAGACGATATTTGCCAAAGATAATAGCGCTCTTCCGTCGAGATATGCATCAGATATTGTTTGACAGACCTCTCGTTTCAGCCAACAACGCCTTGTTCCACGAACCATATCGCCCACAAACAAAATTTGAATACAACTCTTCAACCATTTGAAATAACTTTGATGAATGTTACAGAACGTACATCAAAATTGTTACGAATAATTTATTTCAAAACCATAACTGTAAAATACTTTTTTAAATATTGTTAATATGTTAATTGGCATAGACAAGCTAATTTCGTAAATTATATATAATACATTTCGTATAGTATATAGGGGAAACGGGCAGTGGGAACCTTTTCATCATTACTGAGGCCCATTACACATCCATATAATTGTCATTGGAAGCTCACTGCACGAAATACGACAGCATATCAGTCACTTTGGGGCTGTTAGCGAGAGGTACCTCTATGGTCGCACCGGCCCAACTATAAGTTATGCTGTTGCGTTTCATGCGGTTTCTGAGTAGCCGGGTCATTGGAGGGGAGGAGGAAATGGCAATTCATCGGCATGACAATTATGCGGATGTCTATTGACGTTGGTAGTCTTCAAGAGGCTCCGATTTTTCGTTAGCGAGGGACAAACAAATAATCAGAGCCTCTATTTATATAAATATAAAATGTACAATCACACATTAAAACTTCAGGATAGTGACACTTTTGTTGTTATGTCCATATTCAAATCATAACAATGGTTATTAGGTCAATAATTTACGAAATAAAATGTTCCATTCTTCATCGAAATAGACTATTACCACTAAGCGAATAGTTTAACCCAAAAGCGATTCAATCTAAAGGTGACGATGCGTTTCTTTTATATATAGCGAAATCAAGGTACTTGTGTAGTTATTATATCCATCAACCTCTCGACTATGGAATCCCAAATTTATTTCTTTATTGCACTTTTAATTTATATTGGTGATTTCGTGTAAATTTTGTTTCTTCTTTAATGTTGGTGATTCAATTCAAATATATATATATATATATATATATATATATATAGAAACTTCAGAAACCATTTTTTGGTAGGTTTTATAAATATAATATAAGCTATGTAAGCTGCTTATCTTCTACAGCTGCAGAATTCAATCGCTTTCGAATCGATCGAATTAAATTTAGGCCACACCAAACACGTTCAAAGAAATCCATATAATTGTTATCACGCCTAATGTACCTATACCAGGCAAATTATTCAATAAAAAAAAATAAATAACATATATATGCACTCTCAATCCAAATTTTAGTACAAACTTCCCATCTTTGTCTAGTAAACACCTCTCTACAGTGAATAATAGAATATTTGAATTAACATTGGAATTGTTAAAAGAATATGATATTTAGTTCATTTTAGAGGAATTAATTTTAACTACATTAGTATGTTCATTAGTGAAATAATTTTAATTTAATAATTGTAATTGTATTTAATGATATATACGTGCAACTGTTATTATTTTTTTTTTACTAAATAATATAGGATGAATTGTACTTTAAATCTTTAATCATAAATATTATAGGTTTCAGTGTTTTGCACATTTATTTATTATTATGATTGATTACTCCTCCATGCGTCTCAAATCGAAATGTCACACATAATGTACGGTCTGTGTGACGTTTCGATACTGGACAATGAATGTAATATTGTATTTTTTTTTTTTTTTGAAAAATAAATATATATATTTTTTATTTTACACAACATTCGCATTTATTATATTTGTGAAAATCTTCAACGATGCTTTACACTTCCATATCGATCTAATAATCCACACACACACACACACACAGGTAACCCCATGCGTCAGACAATGCACAAAAGATTGCATACGCATTGTCGATTAATCAACAAATATTCATTCACAATATATACACAATAGTCCATTGTTTGCGATACCGAGCCAAGATCACAACGCACTATGACCGAAAACTCACTGCCAAAAAACGCATGCGAAAATATAAAAAAAAACGTTAAACAAAGCCCCACATGACACGTGCCGTGTTTTTGTAATGAAGGAACAAAAAAAAAGAAAGCCCGTCAAAATTCTTTGGAACATTCTAAAACACGATTGGGGGTTGATTTGAACGTTTGGGGATGAAAATTATTGTTTGGGGATTATATTCTAAAAACCTACTTTGACAAATGAAGCGAGACAACAGAAGTTTTAACTCTTTATGCACATCACAAAGTGCTTTTTTATGTGTGAAAACCCCTTCGGATTCGAAAAGATCCCCAACGGGCTATTGTAGAAATATCTTAACGAAGAAACGCATCTTACTCGAAACGGTTAATTCGCGCGGTGTTCCATCTCGGTATCGCATCGACAATAATTATGTGTTTCCCCCTTCGTTTGCCCCCCCTATTCTATATTTAAAAAAAAACAGTCGACACGGATTATGATGATAAAGACCCAATTACCTTCAATGTTGAAAAAAGAAAGTGTGTGAGTAGTACATGCGTTAGAAATTATTTTTCTTTAGCGTAACAAGAGAAAAAATAAAATGTTGACTATAGCTAACTTCAGAGTGTCGGTTTTTCGTGAGTTCGTGAACAAAAATTTACTCATCACTTTTCCCTAACGCACCAAAGGAATATAACTGCAAAAAAAACAATAGGAATATTATTCATCGCGCATACCGTTTATTATGACGGGGGTATGTCTTACGTAAACATCATGATTTTAAAAACAAGACAATTCAATGAACATCGTGGACAGGTCATACATTATGCATACGAGAGGTGTGTCAGGGCGGTTTATAAAAACCCGATCGATGCAAATAGTAATGACCGGTGGCACTCATCGCAGTGGTGCAACGGAAATTGCTTTCAATTGCCAGCCACAAGCGGCCTCCGACTGTCTTCATTTAACCACAAAATTACGGTCAATAAACCTGACCGACGCATCTCAGCGCCATCTTTAAAATGCAATAAAAGCGCCAATTCTATTTATCTCTTTGCATATAGTTTCAAAAGACGATTTTAAGTGTATTTTGATAAAATCGATGTAGTAAGTAGTAACGTCAAGCCCGTGTACTAAAACGGCTTGATTTGCTATTATCCCTGGTTAGGTTATTTTCTTTAAGTTTTTTATCAGGCATCAAACGAACATTAGTTCATTTTTAAACTTCGGGGACAGACAAAGCTAGCCTACCTAAAGGTCAAACGATTCGGTTCAAATACCGACACCCATAGGAATTTTGTTGCTGTTGTGTGTAACCAGAGGATGTGTAGAAGAGTAGAAAGCAAAGGTAGGGACCCAACCTTTCCATTGGGAAGTTGGAATTCCCACAATCTATTCGAATATGTCAAATACAACGCAAGAATAGCATTATTTCTTTCCCATTACTGTACGATAATGAAAATCTCCGTACCTTAGCTGAGAATGGGTGCTTGCATCTGAGCATTCCACAAAAATATTTACGATCACACATTTCAAACCTTAATAAACCGTGACGTCATATACACTGGGGCCACAGAATACTGTTGTGCACTTTTCTTGTGTGAATCCCTGTTTAGATCGCACCTTAATCTATACTATATCTCCTCAATATCTAATCAATTTATTCTTTAGTTTCTTCTAAGTTTAAGTGGTTGTCAGTATGTGACATACACATACAATAATACTAATGCGATTTAGGTTAAATTAGTATATAAGAAATGTATGTCAGAGTAATTTTATTAGAATTAGTAATGACCTAAATAAGGTTTTTCAACTTCTACTTCTAATTGTAAACCATCGTTGACAACGCAACCATTGCACGAAACACTTCTTCATTAACCTCATGGCACAAACAACTTACTATATGACGTCGATTAAGGTGACGCAGTTCTCGTCCGTTGTGCGACACATAACGTGCGGACCCGTGCGGTGAGTGAATTAACCTCTACGGATCCCCATCGCGACGTGTGAAACACTCCGTCCTAATTACATTCCTCCTCTGTTAATGGCGTTTGCACAACGTAATAATCTTTAATATGCGTTATATTGTTTATCCTATATCACGCGACGAATAAGGTCGCGGTAGCAATGGGCTGGTCACACACTCAGAAGACCAGAAGGCAGATGGGCCAGTAAGGTTCTGGAGTGGACGCCGCGTTTAGGAAAACTTAGTGTTGGTCGATCGTTCACCCGGCGGGTATACGATCTCCGTGCAGTAGCTGGTCCGGGATGGATGCGAGCAGCAGGGAGATCGGTCGCCTTGGCGTTCATTGAGAGAAGCCTAGGTCCAGCACTGGACCAATAAGGGCTGATAATGAATGAAAAAAATGAGTAATATTAAATAAACAGAGTTATTTAGCAACAGGTGGTGCCATGCTGCCAACTAAGATATTGCCAACCGACGTGAAGTTCGACTGTGAGTACATATGTATGTTAACAAAGTTATATTTGCGTGCGTATGCAATCATTTTAAATGAAATGAAGTACAGATACAAATTTGTAACGCTTTTTTCCGTCATATAACTAATTATAAAAGTTTTTAAACGGCTGTGTATGATGGCTAAGGTGTAAGTTATATCCCCACCATGGTTCAAGCCTTGCCGTGGCGGTAGAGGTCAGTTGCCCGGGGTGAAACCAGGCGAAGCCAATTGAACCGAGTGGGATCTTTGCACCCCTACTAGAAGAAGATCAGAAGGAGGAAACGCTCGCGGTACCTCGCTTTTGCACACGGGGTAAGGGGCGAGGATGGGAACCTCACCCCATTGCACTGTCCCAATTTTTTTTTTTTCGGAGGGACCTACTACTGATTGGCGGCACTTGGCCAGCCC
>JAFELO010001079.1:146248-208231 GCA_017140195.1 Eumaeus atala | reverse complement strand
ACCATATGTACTACATTATATACATACGTATAGACCATACTACATTATATACACACGTATAAATCATATGTACTACATTATATACACACGTATAAACCATATGTACTACATTATATACATACGTATAAACCATATGTACTACATTATATACATACGTATAGACCATACTACATTATATACACACGTATAGACCATATTTACCACATTATATATACACGTATAGATCATATGTACTACATTATATGCATACTTATAGACCATATCTACTACATTATATACATACGTATAGACCATTTGTAATACATTGTATATATACGTATAGACCCCTCCCCCCCACTCACGTATGGGCCACCGGCTACTCACAAACCGCACGAAACGCGACACGTAGGTGTCACTTTATGGCAATATCAAGTGATGATGTATCAAGTGTTTATGGGCCTCGCAATGCTCCTCACTTCTCCCCCAATGGACCAACCTATCACCAATGGACCAACCTATCACCAATGACATAGCTGTCTCTCTACGCCGATAGGACATGAGCCAGAAGTATTTAACACCCGGAGCAGTCCTGGTGTGGCTGAGACAGTAGTATTCAATGCTTACACGCTGTCCTTGCTTTTCACATAGGGGGCAAACGAGAAATCATAGACTTTCAACGACAACCGACGTCCATAGACATCTGCACTAGTGACATGTAAATGTGTTGTTCTCCTTCATTCCTTCCCTCCAATGAGCCACCGGCTACTCATGAGGCACACACGCGTCACCAGGGCTGTCACTTCACGGCTATGATCAGTGTCCTATGTACCTCCGCGGCATTACGCTAAAATGGACTTTAAGCAAAATTTGTATTTTTTATTGTTGATTGCCGTGGTATCAACGATTTGAACATGTGAACAAACGACTAACATAAGTACAAGCAAGCAGATCTTATGAAGACGAATTGTCCTCTATTTCCCCGATATCCCCCAATGGATTATGGGATCCACTTTCATGAACATATAAGGGTTATGCGGCCGTATTGCCCTTGTTTCTTTTTCGTTTTATTCTGATTTTTTTCTTTGCATCATGGGACGATAAACGATCAATCGGAGCGTTTTAACGACTACCGACACCCATAGACATCCGCAATATTGTTTTCATGCTCGTCTCCCCCACCTCCTATGGGCCACCGGCTAGTCACAATGCACATGAAATTTATGGCGGTGCCGGTTGAGCGAGAAGTGTCCTGCTTCCACCTTTCTATCCAATTTGCCACCGGAAACTTACACACCGCTCCGACCTTTTGCGGTGGTATGGTATGCCGGCCCGATTCGGCAGCAGTGCTGCTACTACATTGTCCCTTACTTAAGTCGTAATAAAGCGGAGAGTATATCTATATACATAGTTTGTATGTCACGTTGTGAAATGGTGTATCCTTTTAGCCGCAGTGTTTTTGTGACCGGTTTTTTTATATTGTACATTTACTTCTGTAACATGTTATGATTTAGGGTTCCGCATCATTTTGGTGAAATGACTTCACATCATACTACATAATTGTGTCGGGCATATCTATAGGGACAAGCTAACTGCGCAGGACATACTGCAGTGCACAAGTGTGTGCGCAAACGCATCCGCGTTCTCTATTCCCTTCTTCCCCTACTGCGATGAGACTTCAGTCCAACACGACCGGAAAAGATAAGTCCATAAGACCACTGGCTCGCCGTCGCGTTGGTTTTGCAAAAAAATTATAATATTTTTAAATAATGCACGTCTTTAAATGTAATCTGCATTGTAAAAACTGTTTACAATAAAATTACTTTTACGAATTTTATCGCGGTTTATTTACAGGTGGTGAGTCCACCCGTGACCATAGTTGCTATAAAGCTTCTGAAACGTCGGGCTAGTGAAAGAAGTAAATAAAAAATAAAAATCCGTAAAAGTAGTTATATTTTGATGAGTAACATCCGCGTAAACTTAAGAGATCGTTTTGTAAAAGCTATTCGAAATCTTGAATCACGCGCCTAAGGCTGCCTTTGCAAAACAAGATGTTTATGTACAGTCACAGACTCCTTAAAGTAACAGTTCAATATAATATCGTTTATGTTATATTTTTGTAAATCAGTGCTTGCCACGGACCACGCGCTTAAAGGTAATCCGCCATAAGGCAAAGGTTTTCCTTACAGGGCCTATATACGAATGAACGAGTTGTATATATATATATATATATATATATATATATACAAACGAGAAATCGGAGCCTTTTTTATTACTACCGTCGCCCATGAACATCCACATAATTACCATGCCGATGCATGGCCCTCTCATCCTCCAATGGGCTACCGACTCCTCATAAACGGCACGAAACGCAACACTGAAGATGTCACCTTACGGCGGTATTATGTGAGCGAGAGGTACCTCTCCCGTGCCGGCCCAATTCCGTTGCATAAAAGAATGTAGTGTCATGGCAACATGCATGGCACTACCTCCTCCAATGCAGCATGGCACTACCTCTTCCTTCCTATTCCTAGGTTCCAAATACATCCGCCAGAAGCGCCACTTTTAGCAATGTTTAGGCTGCAATTAACTTTTTTATTTTATTGCTTTGATATAATTGCTTTGATATAACTTGTGATTAAATGACTCTCCCAAACCAAACGAAACGTAACACTGAAGATGTCACTTTACGGCGGTGTTTTGTAAGCAATATTTGTGACAATTCCACTCCAATTGATAGCAAACCAATACGTGAACCAAAAGAACAGCACCGCATCATTTATGTAGATCATGATATGGTGACGATGATTCGAACAAACAAGAATTATCAATATTGATTCACGCACTCAAAAGTTCTGAAGCGAGAAAAATAAAAAATACATATGAACTGATAATATTCGCCGTTTTAAAGTAAAGAGTCTCTTAAAAATTATATGAAATATAAACTACAAGAGCATTTATTACAATTTATTTATCAAAATATAAAAATACAAAATCCTTATCACAATCGTAAAGTTATCTCTTGAAGTACATACATGTAAATGAGCGGAAAAATGATAGGACTTCTTTGTTCGCTGACAGTAATCTGTGATAGAGCTTGTTTTAAGTACCTCGTTTTACAATTTTCGGTAGGATTGACTTTAAAAAACGCAAAATTTTGGATGTTTGTCGTTGAGTCAATCACGGCAAAATTGCTTAACGAATTTCGATGCAACTTGCCAATGTTGTAACTTATGTATCAGAATAGCACATGCGCTATAGAAATACAAAATTTTGTACGTGGCTTGTAAGGCGCCCATTCTTACAGATGTCTATGGGCGGCAGTAGTGACCTACCTGCTAGTTGGTCCCCTTTCTCACAAAAAAAACAAATATTTATATGTTTGGATGGATGTATTGTAATGGGGACAAACCAGCAGTTGGGAGTCTCCGTCTCCTGATGACTTATAAATGCCCGTAATTACGTTGTTGTCACTTTACGACGGTGTTATGTGATCTCGTTCACATAACACCGTCGTAAAATGACACCTTCAGTGTCGCGTTTCGTGCAGTTTGAGAGAATCATTTAATCATCAGTAATTAAATGAAAGGTCCCCGATCGTGTAAAACATCCCCGATCTCATCTCATGAAATGTTTATAATTTTTTAATGTGCCAGATACATGAACTTCATTCATATTTTCATAGCCAAAACATTGTTAAAAGTGGCGCTTTTGACGGATGTATTTGGAACCTTCAGACGCCAATAGATTGATGATTATTTGATGGAATGGAGTAAGAGACCTATTGAAGTGTCTACTGGCTCAGTTAGCAACGTGGCGGTTAATACGTGTGTTGCGGGTTCGAATCCCGCCTACGCCATGGATGTTTATATATTAAAAATTAAACGTATAAAATATCTTAAATTTATAAAAAATAGTAAATATTGGTTAACAACTGCATTACGGTTGTGTGGATATTTATAGTTGAGGTTACACAGTACAGTACAATATTCGAGATTACTTATGAAAAACAATGACTGCTCATTAATAACCAATCATTATGAACGCAAGCGCCGATTACATATTAAACCCCACTGAACCTGGGTACATAACGCGCGACTCGATCTTCGTTAATTGTTTCTGATAAATGTTTTCAACCATTCCACATCTTACCGCATAGAAGTTAGGCACGTTTATTAGAAAAACATTTATTAGTGTTTGTTTATATTGTGGACAGCAGTGATGCGTATTTTGGGATGCGTTAACACTTTCGTCATCAAATCGATTTAATGTGGGAAAACATTTAGCAAAATGGTGTCACCAATAATCAAACAGGTATTTAGTTTTTCATACTCGTATCAATGTACTTTATTAGACTGCAAACTTGGGCCCGACTTACATATTGATTATCCTATAGGAAACGTAACAGGGAAAAAAATATTCGATCAAAAGGACATGATTCCTCCCTTAGTGCCGGTTCATGGATTTCCACGATCTGAGGGTTCTTCGAGCCAGTTAAGTGGGTAGTCTAGAGACACCTTTTTCTGTTTACGTTTTGTGTATACTAACATTAGTTTTTAAAGCTTCTGTGGATCACGGTATGAAAAAAAAAATATTTTATTTATTATAAATATATAAAATTGAGGTTCCGATTAGATGTAATTCATTAAAATCACTACGGCCTTGGTTAATATGATTTGGCTGCTAGCGATTGTCAAATTTCGACTCCATCATCTAACATGTGAGCATGTTAGATGATGTTAATGGTAGCATAATCTTCACCGTCGGTATAATGTTCTGTCCATGAATTGCAATATGTAATGTATACCAAATATCAAATTAATAGATGAGGACATCCATAGAAAAGTACACATTTTAAAACCCAGCTTTACTTAGTTTAAACTTTACTAGTTAGGTATAAGCTTGGAAATTGCGAGCGTCATATCTTATAACTCGAAGGGACGTAATAGCTATAAACATCCATACACATCTAAGTTGCCAGAGATTTTTCTATCGGATGGACCTGCTACTGGTGGCGATGCTGTTGTCACTAGTAGTTCAGACTAATAAGTCTCTTTTCTCTTCTGGTTTAGGGAGACTATAGGGAGACTATCGAATATGCAGACGCTTCTGTTTTCTAGTCTCTGTCTTCCATTATTAGTAGGCCATCATTAGTGCGAAGCCATGGTCTAGGGGCCTCTTCGTCTACGCCTAGCTCCGCTGAGACTGCACCGTTAATACAACCATTACGTCAGTATTATGAGAGAGAAAGTGGCTACCCCGGTTTCTCCAGCCGAGTTTGGGTTTAATACGCAATGAGCCTCTATTTTTAAAAGCACAACAGAGAGGTAGTGCCATGCAAACGCGACCAGTTAGGTGTCTCTTGTATACAAGATCATCATAATCATTATCAGCCCTCATCGGTCCGTTGCAGGATATAGGCCTCTCTCAATGAACGCCAAGACGGTCGATCACCTGATGCTCGCATCCATCCCAGACTAGCTACTGCGCGGAGATCGTCTTCCCACCTGGTGAACGGTCGACCAACACTTCGTTTTCCTAAGCGCGGCCTCCACTCCAGAACCTTTCGGGCCCATCTGCCATCTGTTCTTTTGAGGTCACACAGACCAGCACATTGCCACTTCAGCTAGCTTATTCTTGGCGTGATATCGGATACTTCAGTTCTCTGCCCTATGACTTCGTTACGAATTCTGTCGGACAGAGAAACACCCAACCTAGCACGTTCTGTAGCCCGTTGAGCTACCGCAAACTTGCGGACCAGTCCTAAATTAGGAGGCCAAGTTTCGGCCCCGTAGGTCATCACGGGGAGAACGCATTGGTTGCCTGACGTCACAATCGACCTGACATCGCTATAAAGCTTCCGGAATAGCCCAGATTTCGACAGAGTCGAAATCTTTTTCGTAGTCCACAAAGGCAAGGCACAGCGGCTGATTGTAATCATGTGTCTTTTGTACAACTTGCCTTATTATGGAAACGTGGTCCATGGTGCTAAATCCTCTGCGAAACCCAACTTACTCCGGTGGCGGGAATTCGTCAAGTCTTATGGCGAAACGATTCGTCAAGACTCTTGAGAACAACTTGTAAATATACAATATACAGGATACTGCCTTAAAAATATAGTTATGTCATCGCGTTTCGTGCGGTTTGTGATTACGCGTTGCCTAATTGGGGAGATAGGGCAAAAAAGCATTTTTATAGGAGAATAAACGAGAAACAACTTTTTTACGACTACCGACATCAATGGACATCCACATATTCTCCTACTTTTTTTTTTACTAACACGGGCATGATTATGATGTCGCCATATTTGCCACTCATAAACCGAACGAAACGTGACACCGAAACTGTTTTTATCATGTGAGCAAGATGTACCTCTCCGTTCGTGCCGACCAAATTCAGCTGCAATGCAGCATGACACAAACTCTCATTTAGGTGATGTTAATGAAATCTATTTTCAGAGCTGGATAATAACAGGGGTATTGATGAACCTCCACGCGCAAGGGTTTCTGTTGAGCTACTCATCCATACTGCTGCCGTCGATTGTAGCTCCGGACTCTCCTTTAAAAGTGGACGTCGATACTGCGTCATGGATTGGTATGTCCACTAAACCAATAACCATATTTTTTTTCTTGTTGACGCAGGGGAATCTATTTACAGATGATATCTAGAGGCCCCGGTGGCCCCTGGACCGTATGTCGAACTCAGCACTCAGTACTCGCGGGTCCAATACCGCTAACAGCTGCCTTCACTGTCCGTCTGCCACTGAAAGGTCCCCACAACGTCGTGTTTAGCACGCCGGGTTTGTACCTCGACCCAAACAAGGGCGCGGGAGTACTTGTACTTCTATTGCTGGAGGCGCAAGATATAGCGCCTCCTTTGCGCCCCCGTACGTCGTCTGCGGGGGGATGCCACGTCTGCGGCCTCCTCTCTCACCCGCTCGTCAGCTTCTCGCTCAGACACGATTGTCTCGCAGAAGCCTATCCCTTGTACCAACCTATATTTTGCTTTATTACTTTTTTATAGAACAAGAGCTTGGTCACTAACCACGCTCATAAACATGAGCATAGAGGTTATGCTGTCACCTTGCCCTTCTTTTTCTTTTGTTTTATTCTTCTATTTTTTTATAGTATAGGAAGATCAACAAGCAATCGGAACCGACGCCCATAGATATATGCATTATTATTGCAGATGCGTTGTCCTCTCCTTCTCCTTGCCTATGGGCCACGGGCTACTCGTAAACCTCACGATACGCGACAGCATAGCTGCACTTTACAGCAGTTTTATGTGAGATACATTGGTAGTCTTGGTTGTTGGTGACCAACGTTGGCCGGCCAACTGAATAGAATATGGGCCCAATGTGTGCCTGTGTAACGGCTGCAGGTCACAAACCAGCGACATCATTTTCTGCTCTTTTTTGGTTTCTCTCGATGTGACATTACAGTTGAAATGAGAATTATGGTATCGCGTTTCGTTTGGTAAAAAAGGGCAAAGCATGTACATAATATATGTATGTGTGGAGTCATAAAAATGAAACCCGACTGCTCGTCAGCCCCGTATGAAGTATATAAATAAGACTGATACCACACGGCAATTACGTATGTACAAGGATCGTTCGGTCACCTACTTAAAGCGTCCTAAATCCTAATCCTAGTAAATATATGACTTCTTTTACCATTAACTTAAATACAATAAGAGAATTGCCCAAGTTTATGTGTATATTTATTGTTCTATCACACAAAAACTAGATGAAATTTGTCACATATAGACTGTCACACATAGAATGTAATCCGAAAGTGATTTTTTAATTACAATGAAACTACTTTTACGGATTTTATCGCGGTTTATTTAATTATTTTACTGGCCCGAGGTTTCGGAAGCTTTACAGCAAGCAGGTCACGGGTGGACAGGGACGACAGATGTCCTGGTGTTATAAACTATTAGAAGTCTCCAAAGAATTATATTTTTTAGTTGTTCCGATTAACGCAAACAGTACTTATTATATCTTGCTGTCTTGAGGTTATGTTTGGTTTTTGATTTGATTATGTTTACCACTGGGTCCCAAGCAGAGGGAAGAGCCCAGCCATCATCTCTATTGAAATTAGGATGTTTTTTAATTTAAATAGCTTCGCGGATCATCCTTGGCAGGAATCGGTGTTCCCTAGTGAGGATTTGCGCTTTATCAAATCTAGTGTAATGGCGAGGGCCCACTTCAGCACGCTGAATTTTTTACCGGAAAAAACTATGGTTCCCTTGGAATAGATAAACACAGAGAACAATAAAAATCCACTGAATTCGATTAGTATTTGAGGATATTTGGAAAATTTCGATAGAAGATTTCACAAATAAACCTTAAGTGGTTTTAATATACACGAAAAGTTACGGACGAGAAGTTTTTGTTTGCGATCGTATAAGAATTAGACGATTGTGCAACCCGTTATATCAGATGTTGATATGAGATCAGGTTGTATGTAACCAGTGTGACGACATGATAAGGATATTTTAACATTTTATAACAAATACTCTTATATATTCAAATGTATTCTAATAAGTGTGTCAATTAGCTTGCATACATAAGATGTTCGCAAAATCGTTTCGCTATTTACATCTCAACAGCGTCTCGCCTCGGCTTCGGATTGTTATCTAAACATACGCTAAAGCTTTACCCAGGAATCGTTCTGTTATTGGGTCCACACATGAAAATGCGCGCCGTCCCACTAGAGTGGGGAGGGGGACCGCTTCCCCCTGTTCGGTCCCAAATATAATCACTATAGGGTACACCCACAATCGACCCGGTTCATCTCTGTCCATCTGCGGGAAAAGAGGGGGGTCTGTCCCCTATCGTCTCCCTAAGCCTGAAGACAAAAAAGTCTTCGTAGTCAGTCGAACTGTTGAGGCTGGACTAGCGCCGCCAACCAGTATTAGGTCCCTCCGAAAAAAAAAAAGATACTAAGCAGACATGCTGCCCTCCATACATCACATTTTCATAAAAGGTGGTCCACATGGAAGAAATAATCTTACATCAGACAAAAATACAGCTACTATATCACTAGCTGATTTTACCCGGTCTAGAAAAGTCGTCTAGAAAAAAAATGTTCGGTCATTTGTTGACAGCATTATCATTCCAACAACACGCGTAGACAATCTTTCCTTAGTTGTTTTATTTTAGCGTACGGACATTTCACAAGATATGACAAAGAATCATTGATTAACAAAAAACCAAACACCAATTCTATTAAGGACAGAACAACGTCTGTCGAGAGAGAGACAGCTAGTTGTTATAATTTCCGCAGCTATAATTTATGGATTCACTTTGAATTTTCTTTTACACCTCTGGTTACATTGTCGAAGTTTTCATATGGAACCCGTTACAGAAAATTTTGTAAAGGATATGTTCATCATAGATAATATAGGATTCTAATGGTTATTTTTTTTTTCAAATACATCATGTTGTTTCGGACCGTATTCATTGAAAACAAACAAACAAGTAATTAAATGTTTCCTCTTTATAATAATATATAGTAGAATATAATGTAATGGTATTTTTATAATTCTAGTATTAGTTTTATATAATTTGACAGCAACATTGTCCACAAATTGCGAGTAATTTTATCCTGGTGTTGCGTTCAGAAATTGTTAAACGCCAGTTCTGTTATTCGGTAGGGTCACCCTAAATCCCTAAAATAATTGAGAACCTGATATATGCTATGTGACTTTTACATTGGACGGACGCCGCAAAAAGGCAACGCGCCGGCTTATCTGTAGCACAAGATCTACAACTGATTTTAGTTCCATAGAATGGCGTCTGAGGTTGATACGTGAAAATCTTTAAAAGATTTTCTCAACAGATATCCTAGACTGTGCGGGACCGGGCCTCTGTAATTAGGGCTACACAATATACACATAAACTTTCTGTTACACTTAAAATTAAGCAATTCCTTAGTGTCTGTCTCTGCGATCCGGAGCACGTCCATACAGGCGGACGATGGCTACCGCGAAGCTTTCATGGTTTCAGTTCATCCACAAGTCCCACACACATATCAAATCCCACCCAGGTCCGGCAGTTCTTAAGTACCTACCCGCGAAATACATAAAAATGTCTGCCTACGTCTAAAATTACTTCAATAGATGTTTATTTTTGTTGCAGCTTCAATTATTGGTATATCCTGCGTCCCAGCAATATTGGCGGCCTCCGTCGCTATGGAATTGTACGGTAGGCGGATAGTCCACGTAGTCGTCGCTGTACCAGGTATAATGGGTTGGATATGTATCTACTACGCGAACAGCGATATGCTACTGCTTGTTGGCAGAGCACTAACTGGATTAGCATCGAATGGATCCTTAGGGTCTATAATAATTGGCGAATATAGTAACCCACAGCATCGGGGCCTGTTCCTGACCCTCAAAACTACTGCAGTTTGCTTAGGGTACTTGATGATACATAGCTTCGGTTACTTATATCACTGGAGAACAGTAGCTTTAATTGCACTTATCCCGCACACTGCATCGCTGTTGAATACATGCACTTGGCCAGAAAGTCCAGAATGGTTAGCATCAAAGCAAAAATATGAGAAAAGCGAAAAAACATTTTACTGGCTGAGAGGTAAAAATACCAGAACTATAAATGAAATAGGAGAAATAATAAGAACACAGAGAGAAGAGATGTCAGCCAACAAAAGGACTTTAACATTTACAGAAAAAGTTGTGGATTTCTGTAAGAAGTTTACAAGGATTGACTTTATAAAGCCAGTTATTATAATTTTCTTTAGTTCAGTGCTCCTAGAATCATCAGGCAGGCATATCTTTCCTGCTTTTGCTGTACAGATTATACAAGAAGTAGTGAATTCTGACAAAACAGATATATTTTATTACAATTTTGGAATTGATATTGTCATTATAATAAGCGCAATGTTTGCATCTGTGCTTATAAAATTATTCAATAGACGTACAATTTTGTTTACCACAGGGATCGGTGCTTTATTTATATTATATATTTTATGTGGCTATTTATATTTAGTAAGCGTGGCAGTAATTTCAAATGAAAGACCTTTTATAGTGATTATATTATTTGTGATATATTTTGTCCTATCTAATTTCGGTTGTACGACAATTCCGCTGGTATTACTAGGAGAAATATTCCCTTTAGCTCATAGAGCAGCTGGTTCCTTTGTTTCTAGCGTAATATTAGGACTGCTTCTTATGGTAGCGCTAAAAATTTCCCCATTCTTGTTAGCAAATTATAAGGTCTATGGAACATTTTCAATTCTCGGTATACCTATGGGTATAAGTTTGTTAGTTTTATGGTTAATGCTACCAGAAACAAAGGACAAAACCCTTCTGGAAATAGAAAACTACTTAAATTATGGAAGATACAACAAAGATGTGGATCTTGACGTTAGTCAACAAACTGAACAATATGCAATTGACGATTATCAACGTAGATTATAAAAAATGCGATAACTCCGTGCTATAAGTCGGCATTTAATTTCCGCCGTAGCTTGAGTTGAACCATTTCAGTAAAGCTACTACATGCATAGTATTTATAGCACAGCGTGGCATAAGTCTTCACTCTACGCACATTTTACAGTGGCTTGAATAGTGCCGATGAATTACATCATGTGTAAATTTAGTTAGATAAAAATGTTATTTAAAACAATTTATTTCATAAGTTAATTTTTTTTTCTGTTTCGCGTTTTACGTTAGAACTTAATGTCCTTTTTATTAATTGTTTCTGCATATTTTATATTGATCATGGTGTTTAGAATTATGTTATTTATTCATTAACACAAATATATAAAGTAATTAGTGATGTAATGAATATAATAAAACTTATAATAAAAGTATACTGGGAACATTATTCTACGTAGAGACATTTTCGGTTACTTCACAACATCGCCTCAGTACCCCTCGCAATTCCCCAGTGATAAAGGAAATCCCTTACGATACAAGTGAGTTAAATATACTGCCTTGCTGACTGCCTAGCAGTCTAGTGGTGGTGGTAGACGAGACGTTTCCAGTCATGACGGACTGCCATTCCATCGGATTAGAAGTGTTAGGGAATAGCAAGTGCACTTGTCTCTGCGCACACACTTGTGCGCAGTAATATATGTCACCGTAGTCGAAATTCGGTTAAAAAGACTTCATTATTTATAATAATACATTAGACAATTTAAGATATGTGAAAATAATAGATATAACAGGTATTTTTAAACTGACCTTCGGTAGGGGCATTGTTGTATAGAAATAAAGTACTTCGATTTTCTAATATAATTAATTTACTATATTTTTAGATTTTTAACTTATTTTTAATTTTATTTTATTTTGGAAAACAAAAAATTATCGTAGCATCTTCAATTAAACAATTATAATAATAGATAAAATTGAAGTAAGTGTCCACTAATATAAAATGGTAATATAAAACAGTAAGAGCTCAATGTTCAGAACCAAACTTAAAAAAAGCAGGTAAGAAAAAAATTTGCTTCTTTAAAATTTTGTAATATTTCACACTTATCTGTTAATTCTATCGTGCATTATATCCATTTTCTCATAATTATCGCCATATGTTGCAATTGTAAGATACATAAATTTATTTTTTGAATAATTAAACTTACATGTGGGTACGAAAGACAAACATACTTTTCTTATACCTTCGAACAGGGTTATCTAAAATTAATATTACTCATAAGATACTTGTAAGTCCTCTATATTACTAGCAAATCTTGTATGGAAATATTTCGTCTCCTACCTATTTGTATACGAGTTGTTAGTGAAATAATTTTAGAAACATTGTCAGAATGACCGGCTCCAAAGTAAAGGCGTTTTAGAAATTAATTCTATATTATTTATGTGAACCTTGTATTGAGGTGTCCAAACTATAGAATAGTATTGCAATATGGTCTTTTAAAAGAATAATTTTATCCGATTTCATTAATTCCCTACTTACTCTCAAATTTAATGCAAGCAAGCTCACCCTCAAATTTTATCAAAAGCATACCAAAAAAAAAAAAAAAAAATATCACAGTTGCTAATTATATTATTAAAGAAAATATTAGATAACACTGGCTCAAATGAGAGCCTTGTTGTACACCTGGCTTAACCAGAATAAAGAACAAACAAAACCGCTTGATGACTACAGCCTGACTCCGATCCCATAAGTATGATTCAATTCCACGAAACAAATTACCATGTACTCTTAAACGATTAGTTTTTTAATTAAGAAGGAATGACAATTCTTGTCTAAGGCTTTGCAGTTGTCTTTGTAAATAACACCTAACTGACCATCACTCTGTATTGGCAGTGATGAGTAAATTCAGAAATATCGATCGATGTACAATTAACAAAACCATGTTTCTGATAATAATCTAAAACAGAAAAAATCCGATCATATACTATTTTTAAACATTTTAGCCATTGTGCTAAGATTAGAAATCGGTATGTAGTTCTGATTGTTATATTCATCACCGAATTTGTAAATGGGTACGACAAAATATTTCTCTAACAATTTCTTTACTCCCAATTTATTTTGTACACGATCCAATCTTTAAATAAGTTAATTTTATGGTCCTTACTCTGTATAGCAATTTTGTTTTCTATTGGATGTATAATAAATATAAGTGCGTTAAGTCTATGTACAATTAGATATTTAAAAGAAATCGACCAAATGTGTAGTTTTATTACTTTTTCTGACGGGTCCAGCATTATATATCCACCGCTGGGTGCTGTGTTAGAATGACGCTATACTCAAGATTACCAATTTGCATGCTAAGTTTTACACATTTATTTTGTAGAAATTATTATTTAATTGTAAATCTTTTTCACCGTTTTGTAGTCGTCATTATTAATCCTTTATGCTATTAGTACTTGTAGAATATACAAAAACACTATACGTACTTACTAAAAAATAATAAAAATAAATAATTATTTTAGATCCGATCCGTCGATTGTACTTTTTATAGTATAAGGGACCAAGAAGCGATCCAAATTCCCTCGACCTTACAAACAGAAAGAAACGCATGGCCATTATTAGACACAGCATCATGCGACCAGACTGAACAAGATCCATGACGAGAATTTTTCAGACAACAAAATACTAATATGCTAAACGCCAAGAGTGATGAGCAAATTAAGTGCCGCTGAAAGTGGATTAAAAACTTTAGGTTGTTTTTTGAAAATTGTATTCGAATGCTATCGTGCCTCGAAATACATACCAAGTTAATTAATTGTTCTATGGTATATATTCTTTTCTATTTATATTTTATGTTGTATGGTCTTTGTTCCGTCTGTACTGGGGACCATTTAATACATTTATTTCTATTTTATTTTTAGCTCCATGTATGGGATCGCGTGTTTTTATATAAACAGCATCAGCGCATGATTAATATCGTCATTTTTGTTATTTTTAATGACTAATTATGGAGTACCAATACATAATTAAATATACCAATATTTATTCATAAATGGTACAGTAAAAGCAAGGCCGGACCTAAGGGCAGTATCGCTCCTGGGCACTGTAGAAAATGAGAGATATTTTTTTAGATCGATTAGGTACTGTCTGAAAGTGGTGTCAAGACTCTACGCAGCCGTGTTTGTTTGAAGTAAGTAATGAATGTGAAGTAGGCAAGGCAGGCATGTAAGGATCTTGATGTCGTTATAGCATTCCGTTCTCTCTGCCTTCCCCATTAGGGAGCTGGCGTGAAGATGTGTTGTTATTGTTTAAGATTCTTTTGTGTTTCTCGGTATTGCAATCGATCTCGTTGCGACGTGGTTCAGAGACTAAGTATATAACTTTTAAAACGATTGAAGACTATTTTGTATATGATAAAGAAAATGTAAGAGGTAGTGGCATCCTGCATTGTCCTGCATTGGAGCCGAATTAGGCGGGAAGAACCGTGGTGGTACGGTATGTTGTCGGTGGCCAATTGAGGGGGAATGGAAAGGAGCTTAACACATATGTATGACTAAAATAATGCGCGTCAGTAGTCATCAAAAGGCGATTGCTCACTTGCCCCCCTCCCCCCTAACTAAAAGGAATAATGACAAAAAATGAAAGAACTAATATAAAGATGTGAACAATACTAAGAGCGTTGAGGAGACAGTTATAATTACAAACCTGGATTAAGTAGACTTCATTTCATTTTTTCATTAGCATCCTTACTTACTTACTAGTCCATCTGCCATCTGTTCTTCTGAGCGTGCGACCAGCCCATTGTCACTTTAGCGAGCGTATTCGTTGCGTGATATGGAAAACTTTAGTTTTCTGCATTATGACTTCGTTACGAATTCTGTCGGAAAGAGAAACACCCAACGTAGCAAGTTCAATAGCTCGTTGAGCTACCGCAAACTTGCGAATCAGTTCTAAATTAAGAGGTCATGTTTCGGCCCCGTAGGTCATCACGGGGAGAACGCATTGCAAGACGAAAGCCGTCAGGCTTTCGTCTTCAAGCTTTGCGGTATTGGCGACGTGAGAATGTGACGAAGCTTCCAGAATGCTGCTCAACCCAACTGAATCCTCCTATCGGCTTCCTTCTTGAAGTTATATCTACCTAATTGCGATAGTTGCCCGAGGTATACGTATTTGTCTATGACTTCGAGAATAGCACCATCGACTTTGATTGGCCTAGAAAACGTTACCTTTCCTATCTTCGTTGAACATTACCTTTGTCTTGTCCAAGTTCACCCTAAGGCCAATACGTCGGGAGGATTAATTTAGGCCGTGCACCATTTCCTTAAAGCTCGCCAACGATTCGGCCAACACAAAGATATCGTCGGGGAGAAGAACATGTGATAGGTACTCACCATTAATATTTATGCCACATTCTTCATATGGTGAAAATGTGGTCCATGGTGCTAAATCCTCTTCGAAACCCAACCTGCTCCGTCGGCTGGAATTCTTCAAGCTTTGTAGTGAGACGCTTCGTCAAGACTCTTGAGCATAACTTGTAAATATGACCGAGAAGTGAATTGGTCCGTCACTTTGAAGAAATGATTTATCACCCTTCTTAAAAAACAAAACAACGTCACTTCCAAGCCATGCCTTGGGGGCTACGCCCCGCTGGTGGACAATCAAAACTCTGTTTTAGCTATCTTAATACAAGTCCGCCTCCTGCTCTAAGAAGCTTGACTGTAATTCCGTCCTTCCCCGAAGCTTTTCCCCCTTTAAGCTGCGCAAGAGCCAGACTAATCTCACTCAAGCTGACGTCCTGCAGATAACCTGTCAAATGTCGTGTAGGCTTGCACGCATATCGTTGTTTAGGATATTGAAATGAAGAGAAAGAAACGGTAACCCCAGAATCGGTACTAACCTTTGAGAGATGACTTCTTCGAAGCTTCTCCACGAAAGCCTTTGTTTTATTCAGATCTATCGCTTCTCCGTTGCGTATTTGAGCTGCGAGGGTCACGGCGTGTTAGTTTGCGGGTGCGCTTCGAAAGAAGCTTGACATCGGCAGATGCAACGTCTTCGTGTGCTCTGCGTTCCTCATAAGTCCGAGCGTCTCATCTGAGAGTTTTGCTTTCCTGCTCGTATATTTATTCCTACAATATCCTTCACCTACGTCCCGCATGCAACCAATCACGCCACTCATGGCCTCGTCAATTGCCGTTATAGTTTTCGACATAGCTAGGGCATCGAACCGGTTTTTTGATTCCAGTTGTAATTTTTCGGAACCCAGCATGGTTAGACGGAAGTTAGGTCGGAGTGTCCAGACGGGCGGGACACTGAAGAACTAGTTCACTGAAGCCATAAGTTCATGACTGAAAAAATGTCCTGTCGTAATATAGTAGTCAATACGGACCTATACCTGGGCCTATTCAGGGAGTATTCTAGGAAATAAAAAATATAGATATACATAATTCCTTCTAAATAATAATTGAAATATTCACTTATGCACATGGAGTTCTCTTTTTCGTAAAGCCCGTATATAAGGGCAGACATTTGGATAACAAAATTTATATAGAGCAACATATTAATAGCAAAGACTTTTAGTAATTTTTTGCCCTTAATTTCTTGAATGATTAAGTATGAATAAATGAACATCAAAGTTTTCATAACTCATAATTCTGGAAAACAGTTTCCACATTAAATACTTTTATTAATCTTTATTAATGAGTCCATATCCCAACTATACTAATATTAAAAAGAAGAAAATGTTTGTCTATTTTTTCGTTAATCCAAAAATACTGGACCGTCTTGAAAAATATTTTACTGTTAGAATACTACATTATTTGTGATGAATGTTAGCTATATAACATTTTCTAAAACGTTTCGATCATTAGGAAACTTGGATGATTAACCAGAAATTTTTTTCAAAATCAATCCTTATTTCACTGCAGAAATTATCAACAACGTTCGGTCCCGACAGACGTTGTTTTGTAATAAGTTTTATTTGTTGTCATTACCATGACATTAAATCATAATTATCATTAATTTATAATGTTTATAGTTTTGTAAATCAATGAATTTTTGACATATTTCGTGAAATACACCAGCGAAGCCGGTGCGGAGTGCTAGTAGCATATATGTTATATACAAAATACAAATTCGGGTTACTCTATGTACCTGTTAATATCAGGTGAGTATATTTTTATTATAACATATAAGTGTGTGTCCTGACCCACGCCCCTGATCTTTACACTGATTCAAGGTAACACACAACACACACACACACACCTATACGCATATATACACGTTGAGCAGTAGAGTGACAGACACATTGATTGAACAATAAAAAGGGCAATTTTTTTTAAATTATCACAATCATTCGTCACGATTCATTTTCATTGGGCTACTTAATGGAAAATAGTAGGCACTTGCTTTTTTTACTATTTACATTAATATGCCTATATTAATGTAAACAGTTATAAAAACATGGGAGCCACATGAGAGTTAAATTAAAGCCAGATACACCTATTTTATTGTGTTAAGCGAATTTCTGTTGGTTATATTTATCCTTCCGGATTACATGTAAGCATTACAGTAGCTAATTTAGAAACGATAAATAAAAACAATTTTTTTTTACATTTTTCTCCTGTTTCTTGCATTGCGCTACGCTGAATTTAAAATATTAGTGATGAGCCATGAGCCATCGTGCTCACTCTTTGAGTGCAAGAATTTGTGAATTGTTGTGTTACGTAGGCTGGCTGTACCAAAATCCATGATTTTGCTTGTCTGAACTTCAGTGATATCAGTCAGATATACGGGGATCCAAGGGCTAATCGGTTTAACAAAAACGCGGAAATATCGGTAAAACGCGGAATATGAGTAATGATAATAATAGTTAATATAGCTATTATGAACATTTCCACTTTGTGATGCATCTCTCCCACGTGTGGGTTCCCGCTTTCGGCCCCAAAAGTAATTCATAGCCGATGACGCTGTATTGGGCCCGCTTCCACAGCATTAGTTCAGGTCCAAAAAAAGCAATAAAATATACCACGTGAATAAATCGTGACATTTTCGCTCACAATTAATTTATGTGGCCTCGCTTATACTTTACATACTATATAGAGTCCGATATGCGCTTCTCACGTGACATTGATAACTTGCCTTTTGACGACTACCGATGCACATAGACACCCGCATTATTGTCATGCCGATGAGCCCTCCTTTCCTCCTTCCCTCCAATCAGCACACATGCTTAAAGGCGGTGTCAAGTTCGAGGCACGGGAAGTTGTGACGGCCCAATTAGGTTGCAATGCAGTAGAGTTGTGTCACTATTTCCTTCAAAATGTATCAGATACCTGATTTCTATAAGTAGCATGGTTTTAGAAATGGGCATGGTTTAAATAATTACCTTTTAAAATATTTTAAATTAATACCGGCTGGCTCAGTTGATAAGTCGCGGATTCGAATCCCGCCTAGGTCATGGATATTTATATATTTATTTCTGTAACAAAAATCTTAAATTTGTAAACTTTATTAAATTTATACTAAATATATTTCCGTTGTCTAGTACCGTTAACACAACTCCTTACGGTACTTAGCACAGGGGTAGGCTGACGCGGTGTGATAAGTCCACAGATATTATTATTATTAAATAAACAGATATTGTGCATAAAATATGTAGATTATTTTTAAGGCACTACAAGTACTCGTATGATCACACCTTGAGGCATTCATCGCAATTTGCTCACAAAATCTGTACTGAAAGCTGTATAAACTTGTGTTAGATGTTTACAATGTGAAAATATCAAGGGTAAAGTACTGACTTGGTCTGTATTTTATAAATCTTGTGTATACATTTATAATTTTTAAGCCTTAGAATTTATAATTTAAAAAGCCTATTTGTCGTATTAAACGTGTTTCCCTTATATATGATAAACAGTTTCTAAATTAAACATTAAAACGAAGAAGACAGTTTTTATTCAATGATCAAAACTATCTAACATAGGTATTTACGGATGGAATTAAACATAAATTCAAGGACGAAATAAATCCTTGAATTTATGTTAAATTCCGTTCGTCCTCCACTGTTGCAAAGTTTCATAAGGACTGCTGAGTTCAGAAGTATCAGCTGGTGTTAGCTGTGTGAAGTTTAATGTCGTCCGATAATATCCAAACACGTTCTTGGTGAATGGAAAAAATACTAATGAGTTAAATACCCGTTTTTTATAACTTTGAATTACGAACTTGTATTTAATATATTCAGTATTACCTAATTTAACTATATCGTAGCATGCTTAAAACACACAAACACAAACACACACACGCGCACACGCACACGCACACGCACACATGCACATGCACATATACACATACAAACAAACAGTTAGGGATGTCGCGGCCTCAAGTCTCGGGTAATATTTAAAAAAAATATTGGGAATTATCGATTTTCAATATCAGTCCAAAGTAATGAAGATAGCGGACTCCTGGACTCTTGAATTCGTAAGAGGCAATGCCATGCCAGGCCGATAAGACCGGAAAGGTACCTCTTGATAACACGATATTCATAGTCATAAGGCCCTGACTGCTGTTTTTTAAACTGGAAGTGTGTGAAACAATCTCATTATGTTCATATGTGTCAGAAAAGCCGTATGATTTGTGCCGCGCTGTGGCTTCCTGACGCGATTTTTAAAGCTTTTAAAATCGCCCGTTCCACGGCAAAAATCTGTCTGTATAAACCCGTAGGAAACTAGCGTTAATATGTGTTATTTTTAAGTTATTATTTACATATTTATTTTAACAAATATAGTAATAATCTATGCATTAAAGGAAATTGTATAAATCTATGAAGTGTGGGGTGACTCTCTATATCTATGTGTAGCAGACCGATTGTCTAAATCGCCGTACCTAATCGCCGTACTTCAATACAGCTAGCTACATTTCAAAACATGCCCATTTTATTTTGTGGTGGGCCAACGATTAGCCGGACGGAATACGGATGGGTGTAGTTGCTCCAGAAAGAGCTATTCAATGATAATATACTATACGATATTCAATAAAGCCTTATTGAAATAAAGAGAATCATTATCCACCTTTTTGACACGTTTTAGTTCTTAATTTGAACACTCGGGGGTTCCCTTAACATGATAACAACAATGGCGGCGATTGTCGAATATAGAGCAATAAACATACTGTGCCTAGATAGCTGCGAAGGTTTAGGTGGGAGCGTGGCTCCCGATTAAGCCCTCGTGGTTTGGTTATTTCTATTATTTGCTCTCAGAACAGTTGGTCTAATCTCGAACTTGTATCGATTACTATCACTGCCTAAAGTCAAGAAATTGGATGAGGCTGACCGTCACCCGCCATATTGAGGAAAGTGACATGACAATCCGGCTTATCATTAGCCCGCCACATAACAAAACAGCCCTGTTTTTGAAAATGTCTAGCAGTAATGTTATACGGCGATTTATACAATACGACTACGACATATGTATTGATTTACAAAACTACAAGATACGATTTAATACCGAATTGTCATCGTAAAGCATTCGAGATTGTAAATAAACATACCTTCGGAAAGTCAAAGATGTGTAATCATCTTATGTCGTTTTTACTAAGCAGTTTCTACTAGAAAGAAGTAAAGAACATTTTTTTTTGTAAAGTCAACTTTATACGTATGATTTAAGATGTTTTTATAAGGTGCATAATTTGACAATAGCACATCTTTTCTACGCACGGATTTAGGACGCTGCCTGTGTATCTTGGTATTTTTTTATAAATCAATGATGTTACGTAATTAAATTATAACAACCATGTTGTAGAGTTTACATCTTAATCGTAATAGTAGGTGAAATTAATTTTCAAGTTTTAGTTAGTGACATTATTGTTTAAAAAGATACAACAAAAATTACATATACTGTAAATTTATTGAATTAATATTAAAAGTACTGATAACAGGTCCATTTTGCATATTTCGTTTCCTGAGTAATCAATAGTTTACTGCTTAAATGTTGGTGTTATTGTGGATTGAGAAACGGCTAGTCAAAAAACTAGTTATTAATTATGATATACGTTCGCAGGGGAGGCAGCAGGAGACCGGCAAAACCTCCACGATGCCCGGTGCGTTTACACGTAACGTGTTTCAATAAACGTCTGTGCTTCAATTGACAAACTAACACCAAAAATATGGTATCGCCAGTAATTAAACAGGTATTTTTTTGTAGTATTCTTTACAATTGCGTTTGTGTATATTATAAACAATAGCTTATTTTCATAGTAGTTAAGTTCTATTTAAACTGGATTTTGGAAACGCTGTAGAAATATATTACATATGTGATGATTTTTTTACACAGAAAAGATTTGGTAATAAACTAATCTATTCTTATTATATTAAAGACGAAGTGATATAAGTTCTTCATGCCTTTAAAGAATGTCGGGTATTTTAATAATAAGACTATTTATCGGATTTCATCGTCATTCAATCTAATTTATTAAAAACTACTTAAGTATATTTCAATCCCAACGTCTATCTTTTCTTATAAATACATAAAACCGAGTTCCCAAAAGATGCCTGTCTGGGTGTGACTAATTTCATTTCCATTACGATTATATCAATTTCATTTGATTTTCATACGGTTTTCACTCATGAATAGAATTAACGATAAAGGTTTTAGTGAATAATTCGGCTCCTGTCATTCTTGATAATCGCTAAAGTGGTTTTGTTACAATAAGAATGATGAACGTTCACCATCCTCCATCATTCTTTCGATCAACCGCATTTGTATTCAATCAACCGCATTTGTATGAATGTTATTTACCTCATTATTTTCATTACTTAATTAATTGTAGCACCGAAGTCGATACCCCGCTGATGCATTTAGAATTTTGAATACCTTTATCTCTTAGTCACACATCAATCCATCAACAACTAACAGCTGCAAGTTCGCGCGCGCGTATGTGTGTGTGTGTGTGTGTGTGTGTGTGTGTGTGTGTGTGTGTGTGTGTGTGTGTTTGTGTGTTGGCAGTACTCAGTAATAGTTACATGCATTCATCATCATCATTATCAGTCCTTATCCCTCCACTGATCAAGACGGCCGATCTCCTGCTACTCGCATCCATCCCGGACCGACTGCTGCACGGAGATTGTCCTCCCACCCAGTAAACGGTCGACTAACACCTCGTTTTCCTAAACGTGGCCTCCACTTCAGAATCTTACTGGCCCATTTGTCATCTGTTTTTCTGAGTGTGTGACCAGCCTCTTGCCACTTAAGCGAGATTATTCGTCGCGTGATATTGGAAACTTTAGCTCTCTGCCTTTTGACTTCATTACGAATTCTGTCAGACAGAGGAACACCCAATATGTTGTGTTACATAGCCCGTTGAGCTACCGCAAACTTGTGGCTGGTCCACTGGTTCTAAATTAAGAGGCCATTTTTCGGCCCCGTAGGTCATCGCAGGTAGAACACATTGGTTGGAGACTTTTGTCTTCAAGCTCTGCGGTATAGGTGACGTGAGAATGTGACGAAGCTTCTGGAATGCTACCCAACCCAACAGAATCCTTCTATCGGCTCCCTTCTCGAAGTTATGTCCACCTAATTGCAATAGTTGCCCGAGGCAGACTTATTCGTCTACGACCTCGAGAATAGCACCATCGACGTTGCCTAAGGAGAACATGTTCGTTGAACATGACATTCGTCTTACCCAAGTTTTATTTATGCCACATTCTTCCCAGTCTAAATTCTTAAAGATGTCTCCAAAGCATAAGTGATTAGTTTCGGGGAAATAATATCCCCCTGTCGTACACTTATATGCAATTGGATTGACCTTGTTTGACCTCCCAGAATCGAAGCAGATATAAAAGCAGCGATAAACAATGCTCTCAGTACTACGACGTATCGCCAATCGACCTGGCATCCACAAAGGCAAGGCACAGCGGCTGGTTGTACTCATGTCTCTTTTGTACCACTTGTGAAAATGTGGTCCATGGAGCTAAATCGTCTGCGAAACCCAGCCTGCTCCGATAACGGGAGTTCGTCAAGTTTTGTGGAGAGGCTATACGTCACGACTCTTGAGAAGAACTTGTAAATGTGGCCAAGAAGTGAAATTGGTATGTCATGTTGAAGTAGTAATTTTTCACCTTTCTTAAAAACAAGACAACTTCCAAGCCATCGCTTGGGAGGTACGCCCCGCTGAAGGACAAAATTAAAAATCTTTTTTAGCTCTATTAAGACAGGTCCGCCTCCTGCTCTAAGAGGATCGACTGTAATGTTCCTACGTCCCCGGAGCCTTCCCCCTTTAAACTGCGCAATAGCCAAACTAATCTCACTCAAGCTACAGTTCGGTAGATCACCTAACAAATATCATGTTAGGCTTGCACGCGGATCGTTATTTAGGATATGGGGATGAGGAGTTGCGACGTGTACAACTTGCTGTAGAAAGATTAGACCTCAGATCAGATCCCAGGCTTAGAAGGAATAATAACCCCGGAATCTGTACTAACTTTTGAAAGATGACTTCTCCACCAGCTTCTCCACGAAAACCTTCGACCATCTATTCTGCTCTATCCCTTCGGTAATCCGTCGCGTATTTGAGTTGCGAAAGTCTTGGCGTGTTAATTTGCGGTTTTCAGCTTTGAAAGAAGCCTTACATCAGCAGACGTAACGTCTTCGTGTGCTCTACGTTCCCTCAGAAGACCAAGCGTCTCATCTAAGAGTTTAGCGTTCCTGCTCGTATACCTTTTTCCTACAATATCCTTCACCCACGTCTCGCAAGCAACCAATCACGACACTCATGGCCTCGTCAATTGCCATTGTAGTTTCCGATATACCTAGGGCATTGAACTGGTATTGTAATTCCAGTTGGAATTTTTCGGAACCTACCATAGTTCGTCGGAAGTTTGGTTGGAGTGCCGACTGTACTAATCAGACACACTCTTGTCGGAAGCATATATTCAGAGAGCCTCAAACCAATATTGATATGAGGAAATTTACCAGCAAGAGGCAAATGCCTCTTGCGATTTCGACTTCCGACTCCATGTGTTCCCAGGCTCGATTCGACACCTCGGCATTAATGTCCCACGTAACAACATTAAATTGTGCCTTACAGGTGTTTCGTAAGGCCTTGTCGCCTTCCTTGAAGTAGAATTTGTAACCAGATGGCAGAATTATGGTGTCCTCATCTTGTCTTCGGGCTTCACATAGCCCCAGAAAGAAAAAAAAGATTTTTCTCATTTCCACCTCCAGCTCAACCAAGTGGTAATCTAATCTAACCGTTACACGTAGCGAGGTCAAATCGGTGGTAGTGATCCGTCGCCCAGAGATTCTAGGCGCTCCTTGTTCCACCGTTACCGTGGCCGCTACCGTGGACAGGACTAGTGGAACTACCGGAAACGAGGGGCCGAATTCTACTGATGTCGACCATTGCAGGCTCATTATTATTACCAATGCTCATTATTAACACGCTGAGTGGGCGGTTTGCTGCCTGTCACCGATCCGTTCGATGGTGCCGCCATCACTCGTAGCGAGCGCTGTTCAGTGCTCCCGTCTACTTCACTGTTTTTTTAGCGACTAGTGCCCTTTGACGACTCTTCCGTCACCCTGGGCTTGTATTGAGAGTGAGAGTAATGTTAGGCCGCCACCAAATAACCACAGTTACCTTAGCTAATCCTAAAGAAACTACCGGCGTGCATCCTTCCCTTCCTGCGAGAAAGAAGGGGGTCTGTCTCCCTACTGAGCGCAATCTTATCTAGACCGTCGCCCGGCGTGACTTACAGCAAAAGGTGAAGCTGTCCTGGACACTTCCGTTAGCATAGAACAGTAAAAAAGGAAAAAAGAAATGAATGCGATTGAGTGTGCATGCTTTGTGTTTCAGAACGGGGTCATGTTTCATCACAAGCAAATATATTTAGAATACGAATGCATAATTAAGAAAATTGGAGAACTCAACCTGAGTGACAGATATGGTTATGTCCTCTAGTTTATAGGAGACAAATTATATTGCATAATTTTAAATATATTCATGCGTCTACCAGAATCAAGTTATTATTCAGATAGAGATCGAAGCATGCCGTTTTTCAAAATACTTCTTTTTCGGGCAATTGCGTTATCTGTCCTTCTTTCAATAATTATGATTTTCTAGCATATTTTACTACTTTTAAAATACTGTCGTTTCCATAAATAGAAACACGTGCCAAAGGTATTGTGTGCCAACAAAAATATATAATTTTATTATTTGCATCATTGTACGTAACACAGGTTTGTAGAGTTGGATTAGCCAGCCGTTTTATGTACTCCTAACCTAAGGAGTATATACAAGTTAAAGCTCGGTCATAATATGATTTACGTAAAATGAACTTAAAACCAATTTCTTTTTTAATTTTCAGACATGGACAATTACGGCCGTTTTGATGCACATGCTCGCAATGGGAATGTCTATGGGTTATAATTCTATTCTATTAAAAGCTATGCAAGATAAAGATGGAGACATAAGAGCTGATATACATAGTGCTTCTTGGACAGGTTCGTATGCGTTCCAAATCAGACATATTAATATTACTATCATATTATTTAGCAGTCAAATACAAAGAAAATTAATGTTTAACAAAGTATAAGAATAAGGAGTGATTTCTTCCTGTATCAACTGCGGTGGCAGTTTGCGGTTTTATTCCTGTCGTTATTTGTCGCAGTCGCCGTGCCTGTGCCGCTATTATCGCAGGATACGGCGACAGCGCACGTGCTAAAACCGCCGCGACTGCGACTAATAAGTCCGAACACGCCGCGGGCGAAAATGTGTCCTTTTCATTTGTATTTTACAGAAGCCGCAGTTCTTATTCAGAATCTCCACCAAATTGTTCACGAGAATAAAGGCGCGGGTGCCAATTTATAATTAAATTGACTATAATTATTATATCATCGCATATGTAAATTTAAAAGTGAAATAGTAATTTTAGTACAAATAGAGCTCATAAAGTCCGTTCTGATTATTTCAGTGTCAGCGGCAGGTATTGGTGCTCTACCAGGATTCTGGGTGGCTTCATTTTTAATGGCTGCATATGGAAGGCGATTGTGCCATGGGATTCTCTTAATTCCCGCAATAGTCGCTTGGTTGTTTATTTACTTTGGATATAATGTTACGATATTGATCATGGGAAGAGCTATTGGTGGATTTTCTGCAGGTGGTCTCCACTTATTAGAATGTGTAGTTATCGGAGAATATACTAGTCCGAAAAATCGAGGAGTATTTATTACACTTAAAACTGCTGTATTCTGCGTAGGTTCTATGATTTCGCACATACTTGCCCACTTATATGACTGGAAAACTATAAGTTTAGTTGTGCCGATCCCACTTATATTTTCACTGCTGATTACATTGACCTGGCCAGAGAGCCCATCTTGGTTGATATTGAAGAAGAGATATTCTGAAAGTGAAAAATCATTTTACTGGCTAAGAGGAAAGAGCGAAAAATCTCAAAATGAAATTGAACATTTAATAGAGGCGCAGAGGGAGAGAACGTCTACACAAAGAAAGACATCAAATTATATAGAAAATTTCAATGTATTCTTAATTCAATTCACAAAAAAAGACTTCTTAAAGCCTGCTGTAGTTATTTTATTTAGTAAAATTCTTCTAGACGCTAGCGCAAGAGCTATTCTTCCAGCGTTTGCTATGCAAATCGTTGAGCAAGTGGCGGGAAACAAATCACATACGCCGTACTATATTTTTGGTATAGATATTATTGTAACAATGAGCTCAATTGCTGCATTCATTCTTTTTAAATTTTTAAAAAGACGTATTTTGTTGTTTACTTCAGGCTTTGCTGCTGTCATTGTTATGTATACAGCGTGTGCGTATATATTTTTAGTTAGCCAGGACGTGTTATCAAATGATAGGACATATGTACCAATTACATTGTTTGCAGTATTCTTTGGTCTCTGTAATCTTGCATGTACACATATGCCATTCCTACTAATGGGAGAAATAGTGCCTTTAGTATACAGAGAAGCCGGTGTTTGCTTTTCGGGATTGATATCATCGATATGTATGTTTGCAGCAATGAAATTCACTCCATATTTATTAATAAACACCTACGTTCAAGGTACATTTACCATTCTAGGTAGTATTATGGCTATCTGTCTCATAGCATTATGGTTCACATTACCAGAGACTAAAGATAGAACTTTGCAAGAGATTGAAGATGATTATGTGCGTGGAAAAGGCAATCATAGGAAGGACGTGAATGATGAAGCTAATTTTAAGATGATATCCAGTGAAAAAAATTAGAGAAATGATATAAATGATCCAGAACTGTTAATAACCGACTGTTCGGCATAGGTTGTAGAAAAATGATATAAATGATCCAGAACTGTTAATAACCGACTGTTCGGCATAGGTTGTAGAAAAATTGTACCCATGTACAACGCAGGTGCTATATTCCTAGTCCGGCCATGAATACAGTTAGAACTTAAAATAAAAAATATTTCATTTGAAATCTGTCATTTTTATACTATTGTTCATTTTGCTTCCTCATTTTAGCGTCAATATTTTTGCGATATTAAGAAGGAGAGGGACGACAAAAAGAACAGTATACTATAGTTCCCAATTATTCGACAGAGTGCAACGTGGGCATTTTCCGATTTCAGTGATGATTTGATGGGGTGTTAGCTACGAAGGAGTGACTGAGCCATAGTTTTGTGAAAAAGAAGAACCCAGCCATTCTCTATTGAAATTTGGATTTTTTTTAAATTCAATAGCCTCACGGATCATTATTGGAAGGAATCGGTGTTCCGTAGTGAGGATTTGCGCTTTATCAAATATAATGTAATGGCAGGGGCCAACTTCAGCATGCTCACAGACCGCAGGTTATGTAACACGTTGGTGTTTCATATCGGCTATATGTTCTTTAACGCGAGCTTTTATAGATCTTTTAGTCTTTCCTATATAAGAGAGTCTACAGTCACAATCAAACTTGTAACTCTTGCGTCTTGTAGAGGGATATGGCATTTCACTGATGGTAAGAACTGACTAATCTTCTTTGGCGGCTTAAAATAAGTTTTTATTGAAGCTCGCTTGAGAATATAGCCAATTTAATCAGTTATCCCTTTTAAGTATGGTAATATAGCAGGTAAGCGCTCGACAGCGGCTGGTTTCACTCGGCGTCCGTGGAGCAGACGGGGAACCCGAAGCTTGTTTTCTCGCAGAATTTGCTTGACATGTTGATGTTCGGTATCCAGGTGTTGCTTGTCACAGGTGCTTCGTGCTCTCTGCAACAAAGATTTACCCACGGTAGACAACTGTGTTGGATGGTGATGAGAATTGCCGTTTAGGTACCGATCAGTATGGGTATATTTCCTATACACTGTATGACTGAATGTGTTGTTGGGATTACGGATGATCAAAACATCTAGGGAAGCTAAAGAATTATTTGCCTTTAACTCCTTTGTAAATTGTATTTGGAACTTATACTATTTAGATGGTTAAGGAATATGGTTACTTTATCCTTAGATACAATTGTAAAAGTATTATTAACATACCTCTTGTAGAACCTTGGTGTTATTGGTGAAGTTCGAATCAGCCGTTTATACAGCTCAGCCCAGCCCAACGACCACACCCGGTACATAATATTGCCCTTACTGCCCGACCAACGGACATAAGTTGATCGCATGCCCGCGATATAACCTCCAACCCATACAAGGCCGGTGGGATCTTAATAATGCAAGCGACCGTTGTCGATTTTTAGGAAAACATTTCGTAGACAGGTGTCAGTCCTCGGAAACCTGTAAGGAAGTGTGGCAGTTCTAATCATCACAAATCCTTCCATAAACCACCATCAACAATCCATCGCACCACCATCGCAAGCTAAGGCCTAAACATGTCTGTTCGGAACTTAGATTTGACGTAATTGTTCATGAACAATAGACTGAAGAATATGTAGCTTGTTTTCGAGTGGTCCATCGATACCATCCAATCAGCTTATTTGTGTTACCTAACTAAACTGAACTAAAAGTGTCGTACCCACACTAAATTGTTCTACAAAATTAATATTGCTCCTCTTCAGTTAATGTTCAAACTGTAGTTTAATGATGTCGTCCCAGCTGAATATCGGCCACAATAGCCATCTCTATAGAGACTAGCTAACTGCGCAGGAATCCCCAAACAGTAGTATGGTTGGTGGCGCTATAACACCCGCCTCAACAGCTCAACGGACTAGCGAAGACTTTTGTTTCTTCTGGTTTAGGAAGACGTTAGGGGTCCGACACCCTCTTTTCCCGCAAATGGGAAGAGATGCACCGGGATGTTTACGGGCGTACCCTATAAAATTATTTTCGGAACCGAAAAGGGGGAGACGCCCCCCCACACTAGTGGGACGGCGCGCGCACGATGCCGTTTAAATTGCGGTGACGTAAATGAGGATAATTGAGCTCGTTTATTGTTAGGCTTGTCAGAGGAGGCCGGCCTGATCACCCCCTCTCTGAAGGGAGGGGTTGATTTGCGCTACAAATCAGCAAGAAGCCGTGATAATGATTTCTTTGTTATTATCAGAGCTCTCTAAAATCGCGTTATGTTATCTCTACAGTTGTCTAAGCTCTGTGAGTCGCACATTGAAGGCGAACGTAACGAAATAACTAAAACACAAACAAAAAACATAAACTGTCCCCAGCTTAATCTGCATTTGACGGTTTACTGGTAGGACTAAATTTGTTCCGATTGCTCTTTTGTCCCTATGCCTTCTATAAATAATAGTGAAGCGGATATACTAATAAATTGAAAATGGGCAAGTTTTGATGCATGGATGTTTGTTGCTTTATCATACCAAAAATACTAAACGGATCTTGATGAAATTTGGCAATATTGTAACTTAAGTACCAAAATAACACAGAAGCCTTAGGAAATACTAATATTTGGTCGTGGTTTTTTTCTGTGGCCCACGCGGTCTCGTGCTGCCTCGTGGTCTTGTGGTAAGCATGTTCAACCATACTCGTGAGGTCCTGGATGTGAGTCCTGGGTCGGCCGAAGTGCTATTTGGTTTTTTTTTTCAATTTTCAAGAAGAGCGTCCTGCGTCTGACTTCTCTTAGATTGTTTCGGGTTGCCGTCCCATCACAATAGGAGAAAGTGGTAAAGTGGATTGCGTTTGTGCCTACGCACCCTGCACTATACTATCACCTGAGCAGTTGGGTAGTCTCTGTAGACATGGCCATGGCTGGAACGGCTAGGAGGACATTACTACATTGTGCGTACAGAGTGGTGGGCAACGCTGAGAAATAAAATCAAACCAATTGCTTTATAAAGTGCCTGCCATATTTTAATAGCTGTATTCCTTCTGATGGAAACTGTTATAAACTAAAGGTTGGTCAGTATTTTAATATTATCATTTCATCGCTATACTAACTGTGCCCCACGGTGTCATCCGCGTATAATTTGTAAGACATCACAGATAGTAACGTGTAGATGCCACGTTCCGCGCGGTTAGTGAGTTTCCAGCAGTCAAAGGAGGGCAAAGCGCCTGGCAATAATGTAACCCGTCCGCATAAAATATGTGCATACCCATAGACGTAGGTAGTCATTAACGGGCTCTATAGGCTCATTTGCGCTTACTATGAAAAACACCTAGACGTAACGCTCATGGTCATTCACAGATGCAAAATAGAGATGTTATACGAATGTATATCATCTTTTAGTTGGTCATTTCGTCGGGTCACCCGGACATATCCAAATGTGCTTCATCCTTTAGCCGATCATCTAATTGGGTCATATGGCCAGGGCAGCAAACCCAAATATTCCATCCCATAACCCATCTTTTAGTCGATCCCATCCTGACATCAAAGGCAAATGTGTTTCATTTGTTGTCGACCCCTTAGTCACGTCATCTGGCCATGGTAGCAAGCACAAATGTGTTTCATCTTTTACTCGATCTTCTTTTGGGTAAACCAGGCATAAATATATGTAAGCAATATTAAAAATTTCCTCGCACCTGCCTTATTTGGAAGTCCAATTGCTTTGACGTTTTCAAGTTCCATCCCATTATTTCACACTTATGATCCAAAATGTTGCAAAATGTTTATAGTATAGCAAACGAGTATTCCTTTTTACGGCTACCTGCGCCTAAGAATATCCGCGTAATTTTTATGCTAATATTACGGGTAACGGATCCCCACGTTCAATGGGCCACCGGCTACTTACAAACCTTACGAAACGCAACAGCCGGTTAGCTTTTAGATCAAAGAATTCGAACCCCCAGTTGGCCGGTAGGTGATTGGATATGTCTAGTTCTGTAAGTTTTGTAGTATTTTGGGCTACAATCGAAGGCTTTGGAGTTCCGAGGCCCATTAAAAGTCACCACCCGATGGACTGATGCCCTAGTTCGCGAGGAGCCGCTGGATGCAACTGGCTAGTGACACTCTTTGGGGGAGGAATACGTCCAGATTTTATAGCTGTTTATTTAATTCCTCTGGCACCAACGGGGAGGTCAAACTAGCAGTACAGAAGCTCTAAAGCTAACGTAGCTTAATCGGATGGCCATGGATTTGTATGCAACAGGAGATCCCGTTGCATACGGATCCGTAGGCTTTCAGAACTACTTATGATCCTAAGATAAAATATTTCAAGCAAGTATAAGGAGGGTACTTAAACTAGCTGTATTACGGCTCAAAGGCGTAGCCTCGCTAGACAAAGATGAGAGGTGTTGCCATGCTGCACTATAGCCTTGTTCAGCCGACTCGACTGGGGAGGTACCTGTCGCTCATGATAGCACCGATCAGAGCCCCGCTCCAAAATAAATCTCTCTTTGTCTGCGGGCTACATTAATTATTAAAGAAATCAAGTTTTATTGTAATCTTTTTTATTGATATCCATATTTGAATACGTAATTGGTCTCAAACTGTTAGCAAATATTGTAAATCACTTAAAACACATAAAACAACGTTAGCGTTTAAATGCAATGTTTAATTTTATGACACAGTAAAAACGCGTACACAACGCAGCTGTTATTCTTTATAGCAAACGAGCAAGAGGAGCCAATTTACGACTACATACGCCCATAAACATCCGCATTACTGTCATTCAGATGCGTTGCCCTCCTGCCCTCCTTTCCTCCTTCCCTCAATTAGACCACCGGCTACTCACAAACGGCGGTGTCATGCAAAGGAGAGGTACCTCCCCGGTCGTGCCGGGCCTGCTCGCCTGCAATGCAACATGGCATAAATAGAGTAAAGAGCAATATTTACAGCAAGAGGTTGTGTCATTGTCAACTGACCCAGTCGCCCACGAGCGCGGTAATACATTTCTCTCACGTAACATTCCCTTGAATTCATGTTGCCGCTTTTCCGCGGTGTGTAAGAATCCTAATTTAATGATGCACCTTCCATTACATATTACTATTCTTATCAATCGTTTGTAAAGTTGTCAGTGGGAGTCCGTATATTTTAATAGCAAATAGTGATTCGCCAGCGTTTGCTCCCTATTTAAGTAAGAACCAGGTCTAATTGCTGCTGAATTAAACCGGCACGACCGTTGAGGTACCTCTCGTTTGCTAGCCTTTAAGAGGCAGGTATGCCGTCGCATTTCGTTGGGTTTGTGAGTATAAAGTGTGGGTGAGGCGGATTAACGTGTTTGCATAATAATAAAAATAATAATAGTGATGATAGTGTAGTCCCAGCCTAATTTCGGCCACAACGGCAATTTCTTGCGTGTGCGCAGGTACAAGTGCATTTCGATGTGACGGCCATCCGATACGACCGAGAATAAGTCAGGCGCAGGATCGACGGCTCAATGTGCTCTCCGAGGCACGGGGTCACCGCCACACACTTTCTGATTTCGGGACTGTTGTTGGAAATTGAAATGTCCCAAATAACATTTTGGTCCGAACCAGGATTCGAACCCAGGACCTCACGACTGTGGTTGAACGTGCTAACCACTAGACCGCGAGGCAGTCTGCATAACAAATATGCTGATGGATGTCGGTAGTTATTAAGAGCCTCTGGCTGCTAGTTTTCCCTCTTGAACTATACAAAAATAGAGTATTATTTATGTCAAAATGCTAACTAGCCGTTTGTTTGTTTGTTTGCTTGCTAGCTGGATGTTTGTTACGTTGTCAACGGATTTCCGGGCAAACATCTATTTGTATTTAATTTTACGATAATCTTCAAGAACAACCAATGACCTTCTGTCGGGATCGTCGTTTTGATAGCGTCTTGATGAATAAATAATATAATAATGAATAAATGTTATGTTAGTTTAGGCTTTGTATATGAAATTAGCGTTTTTCGTACCGACGAATCACGAATTTTTCCACTTTGGTAAGTAATTTCAAATTCAAATTTCTACAGCTATTCACTCGTGTATTTGTGCTTCGATGACCGTCATTCATTTGTTATTTTAAACCGAATCATTACCTATTATGAAAAATGGATTTTTTTTACGATAATCGGAAGCGCTCAACTCGAAAATAGAATGTAAAGAACTATATTTCCGGTTTTCCGTCCTGTGAACAGAAAGAAGAATGATATAATGCTAAATTGAATAAATCTAAGAAACACACGAGGCTATATTTAAAATAAATTTGAAGTTGGAATTCCAAACCAAACCCTAGTTTTGCAGTGAAAGTGGTTATTGAAATTCTAATTTCTTATATAAGGACCTAATATTATACACACTGCTAATAACTACTTCGGATTTAGACGAAATTTGACACCATTTGTAGGTAAAATTACACGTAACATATCGCTTGTAGAACCTTGGTGAGGCTTGCAGGGCAACCACCTCCAAGGTCTTCAACAAAAAGTCTGCGAGAACGGGGACACCGGAGATCCCATTGCTACGCGCTACCTTACGCTTTCGTTCATGCAAAGATAGTCCTGTTAATTGCGCGTGACTAAACTATCTTAAGATGAACAAAAAGATTAATCAAGATACGTGTCACGGATCATTTGGCTCAAATAAAATATCGTCACGTCACAAAATCTGCAGACTATACATAGGAGGAGGCAGTGCCATGCATGGTGTACGACACTACATCCTCCTATGCACCGGAATCAGGCCGGCACGACCGAGGAGGTAACTGTTCACATAATGCCGCCGTAAAGTGACATCTTCAGTGTCGCCTTTCGTGCAGTTTGTGAATAGCCATTGGGTCGGGGGGAAAGGGCAACCCATCGGTATAGTAATTATGTGGATGTTCATGGGTTTCGGTAGTCTTAAAAAGGCTGCGATTGCTCGTTGCGACCCTCCCCCCCCATTCTATAGAAAAAAAGTCTTGTCTTCTTTGTGTATAACCTCGGTCGACAACCCTTGGGAGTGCCGTGCCAGCGCAATTTCGTCGCATAGGAGGATGTATCGTCATGCCCCATGCATGGCATGCAGCATGCGACTAACTTTTCCTTCATTTTTTATTGTATATGGGGTCAAACAGCATCGGATTTGATGATTTCCTGAATATAATACTCCGACTCTATATATATATTATATATATATATATATATATATAGTGCACGTCTTACCCTCCTTCCCTCCAGGGACCACCGGACAATCACAAACCGTTAAATTGGTTAAATGTCCACCATATTTACACCGGCACGACCCGAGCACTTCTATTGCGGATACGGTCATATGTAACGGGTAGAATATCACCAAGCACTTGCCCAGTTTACCGACCTATCTTAATGTTGGTATGCAGCGAAAACCGGTTCACCTTGCAAGTGAAGTTCACACAAACTGATTACTGTTACTGAGCAGTAGATGGGCAGAGACCGGGGCAGCTGCCAGTCTGTTAACAGTCGGACCGCGAAAGTAACTTGCGTAAGTGAGCGGTCGAGAAGTTCCGTTAGTGATGTCCAATGACAAAAATATCGATGTTAAATTACTGCTACTAGTTGTTACCCGTGACTTCGTATATATACGAGGGCAAATGATATATCGGAACCTTTTGACGATTATTGACGCCCATAGACTTCCACATTGTTGTTGTCATGCCAACGTGAAATCCCCTATTCCTCCTCACCCTCCAATGGACAAAGGATAAATGTATAAAGTATAAACCACTATTTTAAAATTGTACCATGAGGAGTGTTGTTGGATTTTCAAAATTCACGACCACACAAAGAATAAATCGTGAATATAGAACGAGAAATAAATATATTCACATATATAATGTCAGTATGGTAGATGAAAGAAACTTAATCACTTAAGATAATTCAATGTGTTTTTAGAGAATAGGGGTGCAAAGGATCAATCGCACCTTTTTACGACTATCGACGCCCATGAATATCCATACGTAACTACTATGCCGATGCATCGCCGTCCTTTCGCTCAATGGGCCACCGGCTGCTCACAAACTGCACGAAACGCGACACTGAAGATGTCACTTTACGGCGGTATAATGTGAGCGAGAGGTACCTCCACCTTCATGCCGGCCCAATTTCGGTGTTGCTCGTTTAAAAAATGCATTATCTATTTATTTGTTACGGATTTTTTACAATTTACTAACCCATGTCCTCTTCCAGGTCAGTCACTCGCCAACTTTCTCTTCACAAAAAATCACATCAATCAGTTGCGCCGATTAGACGTAAATCCAGGACAGACATACAGACTGACACGCTACGATATATATAATATTAGAATAAAACAGAACTTTTATTATGGAATAGTTTGTACACTGTTACTCATTTCAATTCAACAATAATTACCTATGCTAAAATACTCAATAGCTACATGGAATTATCAAACGAAATAAAAAAAAAATAGACGGAAATGATATTTATTAGTTCGGATTATTGTCTTTGCTCTGTTATTTGACCATGGGATTAGTATAATTTGAAATTTACAGTTATCACGTCAATACCAGAAGGCCGATCACACTAAGGTAAATTGAAACTAAAGGAACTTGCTAACTTTATTACAATCATGAGTACAAACTTTGCTGTATAATTGATTTAGTTTTCACATTCGACATTCAGTGCTAATGCTAATGGAGAATATGACATTATGGGAATTTGAACCTATTCATGTGATAAAGTATATTAATAGTAATTTATGTTTATAGAAAATTATCAGAATTTGAATACTGCGTGAGACAAGACGATTTTAGCTATATTGAAAGGCACTTATTGCAAACATAAAAAATATGTTATAATAACCTACAAATAAACATATCATTGAAAATATTATTTCATTTCCTGATGACACAAGTAACGTTTAATTTGTTATTAAACGTATATTACGTAGGTAGTTTACAATATTTACTCCGGTTTCAAATGTTACGTTTCCGCGAAATACACCTCTCACACTTAGCATTATATATCAGTATGAAATATGAGAATTTGTATGGTACTAATAATCAGCTCTTTTCTTTAATCCTTTTCATTTAACAGAATTACAACAGTGTTTATTTGTAGAAAACATTATAAAGGAATTAGTTTTGTGTTTATGTTATCAGCGTTGACATAGAAAGTGGTTAAGACAAGTATTAAGAGGAATGTAACGTTTTTTTTCGATTCACTACTTAGATACTAAGGCGGCGTAAGCAGTGCCATAAAACTGTCAACTCAATCTCCATTTAGTCATGTTATGAAAATTAATTATGAAGTTTACGTTTTTCTTTTAATTTATTTTTATAGCATGAGGGGCCAAACTAGCGATCGGAGTCTTTTGATGACTACCGAAGTGTATGGAAATTCGCATGATTGTTACACGGACGCGTTGCCCTCAATCCACCCCCTCGCCACCGGCTACCTACAAGCCGCACGACACGCATCATGCATGGCACTACCTTCTCCTACGCAACAGGGCACTACCTCTTCCTATGCAACGGAATTGGGCCGGCAGGACCTAAGTATATGCAGTTATGTAATTAGGTAATTTGCTTAAAAAATATAACTTAAATTTGTGTTTTTTGACATTATAATTGTTTAAATGTTTAAAGGCATCGACTCCTATCAAGCGATCTTACTGTTTCTTTACCGTTTATTCATAAAAAGACTTCGAAACGTGCAAATTTAAACCATCGACGTGCGAAATATACGTCACTAATCCAAGAATGCACCAAGTCGTGGAATACTCTCGATGCGTGCCAGAAGTCGGTACGTGGGTCAGTTTTATTTCAACTGTTGTATGTTTGTCTCTTGTGTGTCTGTGTGTCACCTCACCACGATGTGTTTCCAAAATCCCCGCTGAGGTAATAATTTAATTTCTTACTGGCCGATAGTGGAATAAACTGTGGTATTTTTGACCTAGACCTAAGTAAAACAAATAAATATATAAAGTCAAGTGAAGATTCCGCGTCTGTAAAAAGCCAGACTAGACATTTTCGTTCGGAATGAAGATTTAAAGCGAAATTTTTATTATCTATAATTACCTGTATTACTTAATATTTTATTGGTATATTTTTTTTTGCAAATACGTTTTAGCTGTGTTGTAGTTGGTATAGTGAATAACTGTTTTATAGTCGATAATGATGTAACTTCGTCACTGTGTCGTGGTGCTGGCGGTCACTGATCTCTGACGTCGCTGTGACGACAATAGATGACCTTGTGAAAAGTTACGAAATCAAATTATAGAAATTTTTGCTTGTTGTTTGTGCTTTAGCTATATATTCCGTAACGAAATCAAATGACAATGGCATTTTCTTTATAGTACGTGTAGGGGGGCAAACGAGAAATCGAAGCCTTTTTTACGACTACCGGCGCCCGTGAAAATTCGCATAATTGCTATGCCGATGCGCAGTCCTACTTTTCTCGTCGTCACCCCATGGGCCATCGGATACTCACAAACTGCACGAAACGCGGCCAAAGATCCGTTATAATTTGACCGAGAGGTGAGGTGTCCCGGTAGTGCCGGTCCAATTCTGCTGCATTGCAGCATAGCACCGCCTCTTATTTGTGCAAAATAGAATTATCAAAAAATACTAAAAAGTATTTTATCAAAAATATTTTTTTGCATGTTTGTCTCTATAGGTATATTAACCAATTACTACACAGATACACCCTGGGAAGGCCGTCTAGTTCTCACGCTGTGATATCTGTCATAAACTCTATCACTTTATCCTTTACCACATCGTTTGGAATAGAATAGAAAAACTTTATTCAGGCGATTAAATTACACTGACGTACATTTTGCATGTATAAACTTAGCCCAAATCACACTACAAAGACACACATACTGACAACCACTTAAAGTTAAAAAGTAACTTGATTAGACATTCCGGAGATATAGTATAAATTAAGGAGCGATGTGAACATGGATTCACAGAAGCGAAATGCACAACAGTGTAGAGACTCCTGAAAAGGATGCCACTGAGTCGGATGACTTATGAGGTAGGTAACCTGTCGTCCTGATATTCTGTGGCCCCAGGGTGTATGACGTCACGGTTTATGTATTTTTGTTTATAAAAACTCATTAGTTGATAATTTTTGGACGCTTTCTGGGACTATGAACTGGTGTAATATCTAGTTTGAGCCTGTTTCTAGTATTTCTAGCATTCTTGTCACTTCTCATATTCAATTTACTAATACAATTTCAACTTTCATTATATCATCTAATAGTTTCAAAAGGTTAATTGGTTCTGTTTACTCTAGGTATCTTCTCTCTCTCTCTCTCTCTCTCTCTCTCTCTCTCTCTCTCTCTCTATGGTGCAAGCCCTGTCGTGGCGGTGGGGCTCAGTAGCCTGGGGTGAACCCAGGCGAAGCTAATTGAACCGAGGAGGATGATCTTCGCAGGATTGCTCTTACAAGAAGAGGGGTCTAAAGAGCAGGAGGGGGAGGCGCTTTTGCGCACGGGGCAAGGGGCGAGGGTGGGAATATCAACCCATTGCACTGTCCCAAAGTTGGTGGAGTGGACCGAGTCCACCAAAAGGTGGAGTCTGTCTCTTAGGGGGCTGACTAGCCGTCGAGGTGCCCTAATGATTTGTTGTTTTGGGGCACCATATCAAAGCTGCTGGCACAAGCAGTGATTTTTGTGGGTACTCTGCACTATAATGTGCCGCGAGCCCCACACACCATTGGGCCCCACCCAGGGGCCAGTGAAGGCATGTAAATACGTTTCTCCGCGTAAGAAAAGAAAAAGTTCTCCTCTGTAAGGAAATTTTCGTATGCCTAAATACTTAAATTTACCTTCTTATATATTTTTGATGACCAATTCTGTCGACGCGTATTGGCTGCTATATAGTTCTATCATCACCGATGTTGGTATACTGGGCATGATGATAAAGCGAAAAAAAAAAAGTTTCTAGTCAAAAGGGGAACCAACACGCTTCTCTTCCGTAGATGGGCGAATTGCATCCCGATACATATCATAAAATACAATCAAAAGCAATATTTTCATGGTCGGAGGGAAAAATATTTGCGATAATATTTAGCCGACATGGAAATGCAAGTATTATATGAACATATACCTATATTGTTCTCTTTTACAATAGAAGACATCGTAAAAATCAAAACGCCATCCCCAAATGGGTCAGCCTCGAGAAAGGATAGTTTATTTCGTCAGAAAAACAGGTAATGCTGGGTTTTTTCAAATTCAATTATAAATAATTAATAAATTACTGACCGAAAAGTAATTGGTGACATTTAAAAGCAAATTACAAATTTCCGCAACAATCTCAATGTTACCATTGATACCAAATTCTCTAAATGTGTCGACGCCAAATAAGATCAGTGGATATTTGAAACTAAATGTTTATGACTAATTTAGTAGACTGACGCTTTGCGTGAATGGGACGTGAGTACAAAAACATCTCAATTTAACACAACCAAGACTTTATTTTTGTATATTACAGGGGGGTAACTACCGACACCCATAAACCTTTCTTCCCCCTTTCCAATAGGCCAACGGCTACTCACAACTACCTAAAATGCCACAGCAAAGCTGTCACATCACGGTATCCTGAGATAAGATTTTGTCATTTTTGACAACTATCGTATAGTTCAATCCATTTGTGATATAGATCACAAGTGCAATGGTACCTTCAAGCTCCCTTTACTAATGCCATCACGTGAAAATAGGGACAGCGCGCAATGTAGAGGCAGTGTTTTAATTGCCATATCACTCAAGTGTTCAATATAGTTAGACATCAATCAGGTAAAAATTAAAGCACCTCAATGAAAGAGAATTACCTGCACCTTATGGCCAGTCTGCGGCAGACGAGAAGCCAGAGCATTTTTGTGACTACCGACGCCCATATGCAACCACACATCACACGAAACGCGACAGCGTACCCTGTCACTTTTTCATTATTAAGCTGGTATATTAAAATTGCAACCGGAACAGGTAATTCGACCAGTTGGCACGACAGAATAGGTAATTCGACCAGTTTGCATGACAGAATGGGTAATTCGACCAGTTGGCATAACAGAATTGGTAATTCGACCCGTTGGCATGACAGAGTAGGTATTTCGATCGACCAGTTGGCATGACAGCCTAGACGGACCCTACACCTCACCTGCCATCTGCCCATTGTACATACAAAATTATAAGATCGCCATAATATAATTAAGATGTCGAAACCCTTTCTCACGGAAATACTGTGTCATTGAGAGCGAACCTTGCCATTGTGGCTAAATATAAGCGCACGTAAATAGTTTACTGGTGACGGGCCAAGCCGCACCAGCTCTACCGGTTACGAATTCATTAAAACTTGCTCGCAGTATCTGAAATGTCAAGAAATTAAACTGAACAATAGTTAAAGGCAGTTACTTCATCATTGGGTAAATCAGTCATGACATCGGTCGAATATTTCTTTTTCAATCGGTGCCTGTGGCTAAATATTCAGTTCCTCTGTCCCCAAATATCGACAGCTGAATGTTGTCACTTCTCTAACACAGCGGCATCAAGACAAGAGGCCGATGGCGTTTGCCGATTTAGTACCACGTAGCTACGGCACTGGTAAGAGGCAGACGAATTACACTGATACGACCAGGGAAGTGACGGCTTACTGAGTACTATAGCGTCTTGTGCGTTTAATAGCCCCTGGGATGTATGTATTTCAGTGAAATAATCTGCATAATCTAGTGAGATTATGCAGATTATTAAGTAATTCGAATGGTCGTCAGATTGTTAGAACTGAAGAAACCGTGAATTTTTTTTTGGTCAGCTTTTAATTTTTAGACGTGGAGGAGAAAGTATTTTGCTTGATAGGGCTAAACCCAGCAAATAAGTTAGAAATATTATTTTAATTGCTGTTTTTAACGGTCAATTTAAATTAACAAAGAGCCGTTATATTTATTTGTAAACGGTAAATCACATCGGAATCGGCTTTTCTTGCACTGAAAGGTTTTGGGGGCGTGAGTAGTAAACGTTACATCGGACTTTTTCGCTGTATACTTTATGTGGTGCAGCTGGCGTTATCGAATAAAATGTCGATATCACGTCACCAAAACAATATGATGGGAAATGCCGGAGCTCTTGTTTTTCAAGGTAGTGTTTGTTTGTATAATCAATTGCAAACGTCGTAATCAATTGCTAGTGCCACTTGGAACGTAAAAACAAGATGGCCGCTTGCCAACTTCCCGCCAATAACACGTACCGACAATATGGGACAAACAAAGCATTCTGTTGATGTTTCCCGTTTATATTTACTACAGGAATGTCTACATCCAATCATCATCGGACTCTATCCATTCACCGTAGAAGTCTTTGGAGCACGATCAACAAACTGTAGCACCTGCACTGCCTTTTCTAAATGATAGAAATTACGACATGCTAAAGAATATATTCTTATCTACTTACCATCTTCCTTACCTTTTTTTTAATATTCATTGAAATTGCAGAAAATATGACTGGGTTTGACTCGGAAACCGATTGTAGTTTGTGTAACTTTAGTGTGAAAAAATATCTATTATTAATTCTTATTATAGTGTAATTTTCTTTTTTCCTTTTTTATATAAAGGGGGCAAACGAGCAATCGAAGCCTTTTGATGACTATCACGCCCGTGGACATTCACATGACTGTTACGCAGATGCGTTGCCCTTCTATCACACCCCCCTCCCGCAATGGGCAACCGGCTGCTTACAAACCGCACGAATCGCGACAGCAGCGCTGTCACTTTACGCCGGTATCAAGTGAGCGAGAGGTACTTAACCAGTCGTACCGGCCCAATTCTGTTGCATAGGAGTAGTGTCATGCACCATGCATGGCACTACCTCTTCAACAAACTAATTAAGTACTATGTTACACATATTAGGCAACGGAAATGTATTTAATACTATTTATATAAATTTAACATTATTGTACACTTTTAGTTTAATAAATACATTTTAATTTTTTATTACAGAAATTAGAAATATATACTTATATCATGTAGTTACACTGTGCTTATATAATACATATATCAATGACCTGATCTGATGGGCGGAATTCGAACCAGCGACCTGCGGCGTAAGACGCTCGGCATACCCGCTGACGTTACCACTGCGCCAATCGGTCGTAACAATACTTTCCATCAACTACGTAAAAAAGTTCACAAAAGTAGCTCAATTAAAATGGACTTGTGACACCACGTCAGCCTAGCCCTGTGCTAAGTACCGTTAGGACTCGTGTTACAGGTACTAGATAACTAAAATATATGTAATAATTTTTTTGTTAAAAATTGTATATATTTAAGATTTTTATTATAGACAAACATATAATACATATATAGACATCCATTACCTGGGTGACATTAGACCCCGCGACCTCTGGCACAACATGCACGCACGTAACAAACCACTGCGCCGGTCGTCGCTAAAATAAAATTAGCGGTTTATGTCATTAATAAAATTATTATTATTCTTTCGCTGACCTAACACACAACCAATAACTGTTACGTCGTTATTAACTATTAAATGTATGATGAAGTTAATATCACAGGTCCTTCTTGGGGTCTCTAATTCTCGACTACGTCCCTAACTCCTTGTACCGTCTTCCTCGGTGTCGAATATCCCTTAGGTATACTGTATGCTTCATGTGGCCGCCCTGTGTAATCCTAGCGGACTGTCACTGCAGACGCGGAAACAATAAGAATTACCCTTGTGGAACAAAGCGAAAGACTGATCGAAATAGTAAAATACTGTGGACGCCCTCTGCGACCGGATTCGTCTATTCAAATTCAATCTAATCTAGGTTTGGGCCTGGTGTCCCTTCCGGGTTGCAGAGATGCATGAGGTGCAGTTACTACACTAATATTATAAAGATAAAGCATTTTATTGTCTGTTTATTTTTAGGCTCCGTAACTACTGAATCGATTTGATTACATTATCTGTGATAATCATAGATTATATAATATTTTCCAAAACTGTACAGTTGATTATGAAAACCCCTTGTTGTAACAAAGGTGTGTAAACAATATCAAAGTAAATCCTTATATCAAAGATTCTGTTATTATTATTGACAATTAGCTGATCCAACAGACGTTATCATAAACTGAATTTCTTGTTATGGTAACTTGAAAGTTTTAGAAGGCCGACATTTTTGTAAATCAATATATTTTTGCCATGTTTTGTATAATATCCGTGCGTAGACGGGCTTAATTGTTAATAGTGTTATTTCCAAATAACATTTGTCACTTCTATAGTGTGTTAGTTTAATGTTATTTCCAAATAACATTTGTCACTTCTATAGTGTGTTAGTTTAATGTTATTTCCAAATAACACTTGTCACTTCTATAGTGTGTTAGTTTAATACACAAATATAAAAAGACGTGGTCTTCATTGGCTGCAATACGGTCCGTTAAACGTCGAGGCCAGTCTTTAATAGAAGCACGCACTCTTTCCGTGGGATTTTTTCCTGCTGCCAATCGTATAGATCATTTTAGGGACTCAAAATATGGTGTTTAGGGCACACCGTACTCTCCAAAAATGATTTTAAATCATATTCCAGTGGATTAAGGTCGGTACTAGATGAAAGGTACTTTTCAGCTCTGATCAAGTCCGGATCGGTCGGTTTACCCAACGTAGGGTGGATCGAGCTTTAATATCTGGTCCCGAGCCTTGCTGGAAGCATCATTCTTGGTTATTGAACATGTTATTATTAAGAAGCCTAACTACCTTCTCATTTGTGTCGATGTTTTGATACATTTTTCACAAAAATATCGCTCAGTCACTCTTTCATAGCTAACACCCCGCCAAACCATCACTGAAGTCGGATAATGCCCACGTTGCACTCTGTCGACTAACTGGGAAGCTTCCTTAGGGTTTTGAGCATAAATACGGACAATTTGTTTCTTAAAGTGTTGCTTAATTGTAAAAAAATTCTCATCTGTAAACAATATTTTTCTGTTACCTCCCTTTGCATACCGCTTTAGTAGTTTTTTCAACTTTAACACCCTATGCATCTTTAATTTATCAGTTAAAAAATGACCAACGTGTCTTTTATCGGCTGCAAGTCTTAAGACATCTCTTAAAATACACGACATGGCTCTAGGTTGCTATCTTCATTACCCAAGGTAAAATCTTCTACTTTCGGGCCGGATTTCTCGGAATTCTCTCTCTCTTCCTTCTTTAACCAACTTTTCCGTAAGAATGCGGACGGTCAGATCTTTCTCTGTCATAAAGAGCGGAAGTCTCAATTCACCTATTAATAGCCCGGTACACAAACATTTGGCTAACACCAAGTATATGGAGCGTTATAGCTACTATGTGGAATCAAATCACAGCGACTCCATGTTAATATCGCAAAACATTGTACAATGTATTGTCGCCCAAACGAGAAAGCAAAATGAACAATCGTTTAAAAATAACAGATTCCAAATTCAAATGTAGTATTTTGTATATTCATATATAATTATGTATGTGGCGTAATATTTATTATTTGTTTCACCTTAGGTAAGTAATTTATAGTCCCCAAAATATTGTATTTGAATGTAAATTATATCTATACTAATAATATGAAGCGGATGAAATCGCGGGGTGGTGCCAGTGAAATTATGTGAGTATAAATTATTATTTAATACGCAACGGTGCAGTATTTATATTAATTAATACCAATAGCTAAGGAACTACGCACAAACGGTAATTACAAATTTATTTACCGTTTGTGCGTAGATAACATCGACAATTGTTGTTAACGTAACATCACTTTACACAACTATACATATACAGGCTGACTGGTGAGTCATTATCATCACTTCATTATCCGCGGTATTAATTATTCGATTCTAGTGGAAATATATAATAAAATAAGTATACCTTTTTTTTACCAAAATATTTATTTATCTTCGACGGTGACGAGATGTTTCGGTCTGCACATGCATTGTAACATGTTGTGAACTCATACGTCCCGCGCTGTTGCCTGATCTCGTACGCGTCACCGTAGCTGAGTTTCGGCTGTATTATTATTGTCAAAAATAATGAAATAGAATACATTTGTTAAGAACCAAAGTTTCCGATATCACGCGAAGAATACACACTCAGGTGAACAGATGGCAGATGGGCCAGTAAGGTTCTGGAGTGAAGGCCGCATCTAGGGAAACGAAATGTCGGTCGACCGTTCACCAGGTGGGAAGACGATCTCCGTAGCTGGTTCGGGATGGATGCGAGTAGCAGGAGATCGGCCTGCTTGACGTACATTGGAATAGGCCTGTGTCCAGCGGCGGACCGACAAGAGCTGATAATGATGATGACATTTGTTAAGGACATTAAAGTAACTTAAATTACACATAAAATTAAACGATACATAATTAAAAACAAAACAATAGGTAGGCCTATAAAACAAAACAGCAGGTAGAGCTATAAAACAAAACAGCAACCTGTTTAAATTTCAATAAAGACTTTGTGGTTACGGCCAAAAAATAATTCATAAAAAATAGCTTAGCGGTAAATATACACTTCTTCGGGAAAAGAGGAGGTCTGTTCCCCAATCGTACCCCTAAGATAGAAGACACAAAAGTCTACGCTAGTCCGGTGAACTGTAAGGGCGGGTGCAAAAGCGTCGCTAACCAGTAGTATAGGTTCTTCCAAAATAAGGGTAAATATGGGTAGGAAATAATAAAAAAATATTACGTGTAAGTGTGCATAAGCGATGGTATGTTACTGCATTAAATTATCGCGATATCTAGCATACCTCTATCATGACGACCGGCTGACGTGGCGGTTATTCAGCATGTTACACCAGAGTTCGCGGGTTCGAGTCCCACTTAGGTCATGGATCTTTATATATGTATTCCTATATTAAAAATAATTTTAAATATATAAGATTTCTTAAATGTATAAAAATAATAATTATAATTCCGTTGTCTAGTGCCTGTAACACATGTCCTTATGGTACGTCCCACAGGACTAGGCTAACGTGGTTTGATGTGTACACAGATATTATATTATTATTATCATAGTTAACGCGTACGCAAGCTGGCCACTCCGTCGGGTTTCGTGTGGCCTTTGATAATTTCGAATGGCAACTTGTAAAGGACTACCTGAGGCTCCTCGATGATTGTATAGTTGCATCATCTCAATCACAAGCATCTGCAGTCCAACGTCATGAGATATGTCTCCCGCGTAGTAGTAAAAGAAAATATGAATTATTCACAATTATGCAATGATTCTCCCACATATTTTTTGCAGTTCCAATAGACAGATTTTTTGACTACCATCAATCAACGTGCTTGTTATGAATGACCCCTCTAATGGACCACTGCCCGCATAAGCCCCATGAAAAGTGCGGGTCACTTTGCGGCGGGTACCACGTGAGCGAGTACCCGGTTGTGCTGGCCCAATTTGGGTACAATGCAGCAGGCACGCACACTATTGACACTATCTCTTACGAGTAACCATAGGTAACCTATATCAGGAGTTACTAGTATTATATCGCGAAACTTGATGAAGTATTGATTTTATCTCTCAACATATAATAAAAACGCTATATGTGCTAATATATATCTGTCTATGTGCAACACCGTAGCTTCTAAATAAGCGAACCGATTTTGATCTCGTTTGATATGTTTCTACATTTTTTCATATACAGACAGATACAAACAACATCCCTGCTGTTTGTATCTATTATTTGTCGTTTCAATGGATGTTAATAAAATAATACATATTTCTTTATTGCACACCAAAAATACAGGTACAGAAAAAATTTAAACTGAATAGAAGTAAATGTACAATAGGCGGCATTATCGCTTCAAAGCGATACCTTCCAGGCAACCAACCTAGGAAAGACGTGTTGCGTGGAGATAAGGGCGTGCATTTTATGAACAAGTTTTAAAATTTACAAACTAACACATAAGTAAATACCTAATAATCATATTGTAGAAAGATTAGGACCAGTGCGAAAAAAATAAAAAAAAAGAAGCGCAATGAATGACGGCAGTGACAACATCAAATGTCAATAATCAGTATTGACATTAACTAAATTAATACAAATTTACAATGTGCGAAAATGCATAGTATGTAATTAAAATAAATTAAATAGTGAAACACATAATTATATATGGCTTACGTACAGTATTCAGTTTATACAGAATATAATAAAAAGGAAATATTATTGTAGAAAATTAGTGAGGCAGAAGCACAATAAACTTCTCTACATACCATGTCAACATGATGTGTCCATGAGAGAGTATTATAAAATAATATACCTAGATTTTTACTTTAGAACTATACTCAATGTGGACTCCACCCAAAATTAAGAGAGGTACGTTTACCATGTTTAGTCTCTTCAATAAGCCTCGACTACCAATAATTAAAGCCTGAGTTTTGGTTGGGTTTATTCTTATGCCATGGTTCCTTGACCACGCTGAGATGGTTGCAAGATCCTTATTAATCTGAAAAATAGTTGAGTTTAATTCAACCACATGAGACATCATATATATATATTTGGAAATCATCAGTGTACATATGATAGAGGGAGGAGAGGTTATTAGTAATTGAGTTCGATGTTTTTGAAAATTAGAACAAATAATCATGTATTTTGTCATAAGTTCCAGATACTTCTGTATCTATGTAGTGTCAATTCCTAGTTATGTTCGGTCCGAAACGATGGATCGCACGCACGATATGACTTAACGTAACGTGTTTGTGGGCCCTTAAATAATAAAGGTGCATCAACTGTTTTTGTTTATTATTAAAACTGTTATTGCGTACGATTGCGCAATTGTATCTAATGAATGATTACTAAAGACTGAGCATGCGTGGAATTCATCCTTATAAACATTGAACTCTAATTACTATGTATCTATACCAGTAGTGGTTTTGTTACATAGTAATTATAGTACGTAGGTATTATCACTGTAGAACAACTGTGTTGTGGTACTGCATTATAGCAAAAATTTATTGATTTAGAAAAATGCAAATATTATCTATAATCTGTGATATTACTTTACCTACTTTATTTATATATTTTTTACACTTACATTGTCGAAGTTTTTATAATGATCTATAACGATTTAGACAATTTTATGTTCATCGGCGATAATATAGGATCCTAATGGTAAAAGAATTCCTCAAGTCTTAGTCTAGTAGTTATGCCATACCGCATTGCAGCAGAATTGGGCTGGGCACGACCGGGAACGTACCTCTCGCTCACTTGATACCGCCGTAAAGTGACATATACGGTGTCGCGTTTCGTGCGGTTTGTGAATATCCGGTGGTCCATTGTATGACGAGGTGAAAGTAGAGCAACGCATCGGCATATTAATTATGTGTTTTGTTGATGGTCGTCGGTAGTCGTGGAAATGCTCCGAATGCTCGCCTGAATTGAGGTGCCCTGCATCTGTCAGCAACAAAACTCCTTAGCAAAAGGGGGCTGATCACAGACCACAGATTTTTAAGCATGCTGAATTTGAACCCCGCCATTACGCCATATTGGATCTCATACGCCATATTAGATTTGATAAAGCACAGATCCTCATTAGAGAGAGTACCAATAGCTCCTAAGGAGGATCCGAGAGGCTATTGAAATTAAAATTCAATAAGATTTCTGAGTTCGTTCCTCTGCTTGGGACCCAGTGGTACAGGTGATCAACTCAAAAGTGAGACAGCTCAAGGCAGCGAGATACAATAAGTGCTGTTTGTGTTATTCGGAGCAACTAAATGATTATAATTTCTCGGGTACTTTTAATGAATTGTGACATCTGGACGTCTGACATCTCAATCCACCCATAACTATGGTTGCTGTAGGGACTTTGCTTTCGGGCTGAGTGAGAATCATAAGTGTCTTTCATTGTTAATTACTTTTTTTTTTTTATTTTACGTTATTTTGTTAAGTTAAACTGCCTACTTGTATTTGTTTGTGTGTTCGTGAAGGACCAAACTGGACCTCCCCAAGTTAGTCCTATACTGTACAGTTTATATACCTATGATTTATATATATATATATATATATATATATATTGGCAAATTTCACCCAAGAGTCCGATATTGGCAAATTTCACCCAAGAGTCTGATATTGGCAAATTTCACCCAAGAGTCTGATATTGGCAAATTTCACCCAAGAGTCTGATATTGGCAAATTTCACCCAAGAGTCTGATATTGGCAAATCTGAAGCGGGAAGGGAATGGAAATAATTAAGTAAACCGCGATAAAATCCGTTAAATTAGATCTGTTATAATGACTAACATTCGCATAAACTTAAGATGTCAGTTAAATAAATAATGTAGACCTAGTCGAACTTCGACCATACCGGCCACCTCTACAGAGACTAGCCAGCTGCGCAACATATTAAGGTGCATAAGTGTGTCCTGGTCCCTCTTTCTCCAATCCCGATGTGATACGACCGGAGAGAAATCACTCGAGCTCGGCACGGGGGTGAAACACTGCCAACTCCCTGACTATGGGCTGTTATTAGAAATTGAAAAATACCATTAACAGTATGGTGCCCGACTCGGGCTCACAACAGTAGTTGAACATGCTTATCAAAAGACGGCGCGGCAGACAATATAGCCTATATTACTTATGAATCGTGGTACAGAAAGCTACCACGATTCAGAAAGTTACGTCGATTAGTGAAAATTTTCATGATTAGATCGTTATTTAAGAAGTTTATCTCCCTATTGTATAAAGTTCGAAACCTTTTATAATGTTATTTTAACCACGACCCGTGGTTTCCCCGCGTTTAAAAATATGCTTCATGTTATTCCAGAATGTACTTAATCATTCATCCAAATTCCTTTAGTGTGCTTTGCATGGAAAACAAACAAGCATGCATGCAGATTTGAAAGTTTCTCTTTTATATTAGTAGGATTGGGTATTCGGTTCGCCGATTGCATAGGAAGATAGGAGAAAGGCGACACATCCGCAAAACAAATATGTGTGTGTCAGCGGGTGTCGGTAGGCTTCAAAAGGCACACAAAGCTCCGTTTTCCTTTATATGTACTTTATAAAAAAATTGTCGGTCCTATTTTATTACCATCAGGGAGCTGGCGTGAAGATGTGTTGTTGTTGTTGTTGTTATAAAAAATAGCAGCGCCCCGCAGTTTGGCCCGCGTAACATCGCAAAATTCCATATTATAAACTTCACCCCCCTACTTCAACCTCTTCGGGGTTGAGTTTCTAAAAATCCTTTCTTAATGCTCACTTACATCATGAAAAATCAAAATTCAACATACAATATTTTCTGCTGTGCGTTGTCCGTCAGTCTGTCAAGTGACTCAGTAACGGAAGAGCTTTATTTATATAAATATATACCTTAATTACCAGAGGTCAACCAGGCGGGCCGTTTATTTAATTTAAAACGTGTTTTTTTTTTCTAATTTGTATTGCATTAAAGCCACACTATCATACAACAAGGAAACGTAATAATTTCAATCAATATTTAGATTGCCATTGTAAGAGCAGACTGGGTTCCGTGTTGTTGTACACGTATTACGTAATACACAATTACTCTGCACAGTGCTCCGATCTAGTCGTATACTCCATTTTTTTCCAAGTGTCATAAATGGTAAACAAATATGGCGTACTTCCGGTCAACGATAATATAGAGTAATAATGAGGTAGTGTTGTGCAATAAATAGCAGAATGGATGAGTCGTTTTGAACAAAGTGAGAAATTATTAAGAAAGTTAATTTTTTTTAATATTTTTTACTATCTTGGGCACAAGTCAACGTACATTTTGCACATGTCATATCTCTCTCTCTCTCTCTCTCTCTCTCGCGCTCTCTCTCCTAGGCATTACTCTCATCTGATTCTGAGATCTGCTTTCCCTATTTTGCTTTCCACTTTGCGCGATTGGACGTGTCGTCATCGGAAACGTTGCATGAGCTCATGTTTTTATTTATTGTATCGCCGTAAAGTGTCCTTTTTTTTGTACCATAAGGGGGCAAACGGGTGATCGGAACCTTTTGATGACTACCGACGCCCATGGACATTAGCAGATGCGCTGCCTGCCCATCATCCCCTCCCCAATGGGCCACCGGCTATTCACAAACCGCACGAAACGCGACAGCCACGCCGTTACATCGCGCCGGTGTCAAGTGAGCAAGTAGCACTATGGCACTACCTCCTCCTTAGAAGCATGGCACTACCTTTTCGTTTATCCTACATGAATAAATTTACTGTTGTGTTTACATTACTTGTCTATTAGTGCGAGTGAGTTGTCTATTACATTACATAATGCGCATCGCGTGCACGAAACGCGACACCGTAGATTTCACTTTACGGCGGAATCAAGTGAGCGAGAGGTACCTCCCCGGTCGCACCGGCTAAATTCCGATGCAGCAGCATGGCACGACTCCCTAAATGGATAAAAGTTCGTTTTTGTAGGAGGCAAACGAGTAGTTGAAGGTCTTTACTACTGTTCACAAACCTCTGTGGCGTAACGGTGTGGGTGTCGCACGTTAAGACCGTTAGCCGCGTGAGGTCCTGGGTTCGATCCCCGAACTGTTGTTAAATGTTTCTCAGATTTTTCTGAGCACGCATTACATTATCCGGGATTGGAGTGTGCCGAAGTGGCCATATGCTTTGCCACTTATAACATCATGGGCGTCAGTCAGTACCTTGGCTAACAATCGTGGGTGTTCCAGTATATCGACTGGACTTACAAGTTGTGGATGTACTAACACACCTCTACCTACCTCTTCGGGGATAACAGGCGCGAAGATACTTATGAACATCTTCGTAGTTGTGCAGATATATAACATATAGATGTAGTCTGCATCACAATATTTATCCAATTTGGTTCTGTTCAATGTCACGGCCATGTTGGCCTTCTTTTTTTAAATTCAAAAGCTGAAGTTCACCAGCGGACATATCAAAATTTTCAACTGACGTAATTTCCTAAAGCTATTGCCGCCGGTTTAAAAAAATACCCGATTTAAGCTGAAAATAAAACAGAAATGCACTGATTTAATTCGTAGTGCGGTAATCATACGCGGCATACATTGGTATCTGGAGTCATTCGCCCCGAACAAAGTTCGCCTCGCGGTGGCCAGGACACGAAATCTAGGACATGAGATAATAAGCTACATCATTACTAGCTTAGATGAGAGAACTCTTGGAAATAGATAAGTACTTGTGCGAAGAAAAAACAGAATTACAAAATTTGATGTGGTAAATTTTATTACGCTTAAACACTGGCAACAAATTTTAGGCAGACGTAGTGCCATGCTGTATAGGAGGAGGCAGTGCCATGCTTGATGCATGACACTACATCCTCCTATGCAACGGAATTGGGCCGATACGACCAGGGAGGTACCTCTAGCTCACATATTATCGCCGTAAAGTGTCATCTCCAGTGTCGCGTTTCGTGCGGTTTGTGAGTAGACGGTGAAACATTGGGGGAAGAAGGGCCACGCATCGGCATAGTGATTATGTGAATGTTCATGGGCGTCGATAGTCGTAAAAAGGCTGATTTCTCGTTTGCCCCCTATTCTATACTAAAAAATAAAACAAAAAACGCAACAAAAAATAAACTGCTGGTGAGTAATTGTGAAAAGAAAAACGGCCAAGCGTGAGTAGCACTAGCACCCCTGGCACTGGCACGTTCCCTAACTATTACACGAGCACTCGTATCTCCCTCTAGTATGCATTCATGTTTAACCATAACCAACCGAGTTAAAAAAATAAGTTGCTTAATATTTGCATCTCGTGTTTGCTACGCGATTACACAATTATGATGACGGAAGGAGGGCAACGCATCAGCATAGCAATTATGTGGATGTTCATGGGCGTCGGTAGTCGTAAAGAAAATTTCACGTTTGCCCTTCCCTGTTATATATAACACATTACGGAACACTTGAATAAATAAATTAACGTTAGATAATGTTAAAACCATAAACTGCTCCAACACACTTAAACAGTTAACTGTAAGCTTTTTTTTCAATTACCTGCTTACAAAAATATTTATTTACCTGATGATGTTAAGTCGAAACCGGTTGTAAATGTAAATTAAGAATAAATAATTGTGGAAATACTCAACATCATCATTATCAGCCCTTATCGGTCCTCTGCTGGACGTAGGCCTCTCAATGAACGCCAAGACGCATCCATCCGCACCGGCTACTGTACGGAGAGCGTCTTCCCACCTGGTGAACGGTCGACCGACACTTCATTTTTCTACACGCAGCCTTCACTCCAGAAGCCAGTAGGTCAGTAGGACCTATAATAGTATATGAAGTTAGTTTATTTCATTAAATGTTAACATGAATTTCCATTAAGAAGTGACAATAAATTCAATCAACTACTTCCGGTTTAGTCTCATTGTCATATATATCATGATTGGATGAGGCTTCTTGGAGAAAGCGAATAGAAGCCTCACACTTTATACGCACATACGTGTTTCTTCGTATACTTTCTAGAGTTATTTACATTCATATTTAATAGCAATCATCTCATGTCACTGATCTGATAATAAAAGATCTTTTTGTTTATAAGGATATTTCCGAAGTCGTTCCATCGTTATCAAGTCAGAATCTGATGATTAAGTCCTGGAGAAATCGAGGGAACCCTAAAATTTTTATATTCACGTGTGTTGTTCTTTGTTTTCTCATTCGGATATTTACACATTGGTCGTCGTTATCATAGACCTTGAGCCGATAATGGAAGGTACAGCTTCTTGGAAAAATAAGGGGAGAATTGCCAATACATAACAATGTACCAATTTTTTAATATTTTCTTAATTCTAAATATTACCTTTTTGGTTAAGTCGTAGCAATAATGTCTTAACCTCGATTGCACACAAAATATAAATATTTTATTTGCACAAGATATTCCAACCCGCTTCAAATTAACAGAAAGGAATCTAAAGTTGTAAATAATCTAAATTATGCATTGCATTTATCAATGTAATTCTGAAAAACTACACATGCTCTAAGTCACACGGCTGCTAACTACCTATCTACCCTGTCATGCCGGCCCAATACTTCTGCAATGTAGCACGGCATTTAATGTCGCGGGACATTAACATCGAAACCAATCAGATAAAGGGATCAAATGAAGCTGTCACATATAATCAGACCACCATCAATAGTGACGTTTTGACCTAATTAGAGGTCAGGGAAGGCCAAACATAGTGACGCCTATACATACAACACCAGTGATAATTTTAATAGGCATGTGCCACTCGTTATCGACATATCGATACACTGCGACATCTTCCTGTTTACCGTCATTTTTGATGTTAGAACATCCACAGTCCTGGATTCGAGTCCCGTGTCCTGGGTCCACAAAGTGTAATTTGGATATGTAAATTTCTAATAACAGTCCGGAGTCAGGAAGTGTGCGGGGTTACACCCCAGTGCCTCGGAGAGCACGCCAGGCTGTCGGTTCTGCCCCCGATTACTCTCCTGTCGTGTCGGACTTCCCTTCCGTAGGAACAGGAGAATGAGGGAACAGATATTTTACCTGCACACACACTCGAGCGCTATAAACTGTCCTGCGCAGTTGGCTAGTCTATAGAGGTCGCAGTGGCCGAAATTCGGCAAGGACGACATTACATACTACAAAAAAAATGCTCATCATTTAGTATCTAAAGATATAATTCACTAATAAATATATTTTATTTCACGCAGTTGTAAAGTAACCCCTGTAGAGAATTATCAGCGGCAATGTCAAATGAGAAATTTCATCACGTTCACAAGATTGTATGAGAATAATATGACGTTGATATGTTATGAAATAGATATGACATTCTTTAAAAAAGGCTAAATAAGGGAAGATTCTTTAATATGAAAGTTTTTCGGTTTATAGAGTTCCTCCTGCGACGTTTCGCTGTATATTATAATTTCATCACCATCACTTTCGCCTTCAATGTTGGCTTCACAATCAATTACAATTTTACTTGAAGGCACCCGACTTATTCTTTTTTTAAATTAACTATAGTATCCTAACAATTATTTTTTTTTAATACAGAGGAATATTCCCTCGTATTAAACCTGAAACTCCCATAAACAATATTACAAACTTACCGTGTCTTGGTGATAGCATTCACCAAGATAAGGTAAATTTGTAATCGAAATCTTCTTTGGTTAACCATTTGGTAAGAAATATATTTCAACTTTGAAGCACTTTCAGTGTTAATCGGAATAATTCAATAATTACTAATCTGAGGGCACTTTAAGTAACTTTGTAACATCAGGATCAGGGTCAGCCCTAGGAGTCCCGTGTCGCAAACGGTAGGATTGTTAAATATGAGCCGCGACAAAATTAATTAAAGTAGTTTCATTATATTGAGGTGTGTATTTAGTTGTTTTCTGAGTACATAATACATTTGGTATGTCTTATGGATAAATTCATGTATCCTCTTCTTTAGTGAATACATTCAATATGTTTTATGTAGACGGACAAATCCATCTGCCTTCTTCTCTTCACACAACACAATATTTCTACGATCCGTTGTAGCCGAACCAGGCATGTACAAGTGGGTTCCGTATCTGTCGTTAACACAAAATGGACGTGTCTTTATACCAATAATGTGATATATCGATGTCTTAAGCTTACGCGAATGTTACTCACTACAGTAAAACTACTTTTACGGATTGGGCTACGGATGGTCACTCCACCCGTCACGATGGTTGTTGTAAAGCTTATGAAATGTCAGGCTAGTTAAATATTAAAATAGACTGCTCTAGAATCCGTGAAAGTACTTTTATTGTAATATAATATAAAGTTGAATAATTTGCGTGTTTGTTTGTTTGAACGCGCTAATCTCTGGAACTACATACCCGAATTGAAAAATTATTTTTGTGTTGAATATTCCATTTATAGAGGAAGACTATATGCTGTACAGTCCTATTAGTCTACAAGTCTAAGGCTGCGCGGGTGAAGTTATCATATGTGGTTATCATAAGTATACATTATGTGGGGGATGGAGTGAAGAAGGGCTACACGTCTCTGTTATCTCTACGCGGATGTTTATGGACTCCGGCAGCTACGAAAGCTCATAGTAAAAATAAAATGCAAAAAAAAAGTATTTGAAAATTGTTTGTGTATCTATTTCTTATGTTACGTTTTCATGTTTGTACGTGACACGTAATGCTTTGCGTCTGAGATATTTTTAGTCTGTTTCTAAGACGGTAACAGCCGCGACGGTAGTATTTCACTTGTTATCTATATAAGTGTTAGTCCAATTATCAAAGGTCACGTAATAGACGTGAACAATGAATAAGCAATAGGGATCTTATTTATACTAATATTAAATATTTGATTGTTTGTTTCTTTGCTCCGAAACTACTGGATCGATTTGAAAATTTATTTCACCGTTAGTATCTTACATTATCTCTGATGAACAATGGCTACATAACTTTTTCAAAATTGTTGTAGATCGTTACGAAAACTTCTATAGTGTTACCAAAGGTGTGAAAAAATATCAAAGCTAATAGAGTAATGTTTAGGAGGCCAAAATGAAATTTATAATTTTTTTTCTTATAAATCAATGAACTTTTGCCACATCGGAGCATGCCCTTTCTCCACACTGTAAGTATAAAACTAACTTCTGGCGGTTTACGATACTTTCATATGGCCACGCTAACCATTAATTTTACCAACAATTGACGTTTTTCACGATTGATGATCGCTTTCGTTATAATTCATTTGTTAAAAATGTCCCGGGACGCACAACAGCACACACGTTCGGCTATGAGCAGTCTGAACTACAGTACTACTTTAGAATAGGGATCCATCCATCTAATCCCAATACGATCAACGATTTATCTAGCTCAAATAATACAGCAATGCCGCGTATGTATTCCGAGAAAACTGCGCGCGGTTTCTTTCCCGCATCTGAATATGAAGGCGGGTATGGTTTCCCCAGTCAAGATCCTCTCCATGAACTATTCATTCACGTCAATGCCAACCCCATTGTAGCTACCGTGCGCAAGCTGCCCGTGGTGGGCATTGATATCTACGGAAAGTGGAATCTCGCCTTTCGATATCTCCCCGCTGCGGGAAAGTTGCGTCTCGGCCCCCCTATCAATCTCAAAGCTATCCTCATCGCTCATCTACTACCTAGAATCGAGCACTTGCAATCATCTGGAGAAGCTGTATTACATTATTTTTTCGCTTTCACAGCATAACTTCAGGTCAGAGAATAAAATTCACAAGCGAAATGTTATAAGATTTTATTTTTTGATTATTATAGATTTTTGGAATAAAATATTTATATCATAGCTTAAAATTACACGGTGCCACTACAAAATGTTCTACTGCCGATTCTGAACTGCACTTTGGTATGTCGATACACAGGAGAAGTTAGTTACAGACTGACAACTCGGGTCTCCGACATGTCAAAGGTTAGCTGACACGCGTGGACCCGTGTCAACATGACAACTCGGGTCTCCGACATGTCAAAGGTTAGCTGACACGCGTGGACCCGTGTCAACATGATCTTTTTTCTTTATTTCTGTTTTTTCAAAACGTCAATATCATAATAAGAAATAAATGGTCTTTATTACTTCCGGCTGATGTAGCTCCTCCTACCACTTACTGTACTTTTGGAGGCTACTCGTTACAAACAAACAAACGAATCCTTCCACTCTATAATATGATTATAACATTGAATCGCGGGGGGTAACGTCACGTATTTACACAAAGAAAAATAAGTAATTTTCCACCGCAGTGAGAAAAGTATGCGACTCTATTTACATTACGGATAGCAGTCTCATGTCTGTTTGTTGTGATGCTGTTACGACATTATAAATTATGTAAACGTGCGTTTTTAAAGAGCGAGAATTTAGGCTTTGTTTAGTTCGTGACTTCACACTTTGTTGAAGTTGAACTACTTTACGGACGCTTCGTTACGAATACGAGGCCAACGAAAGTTGAGAGGGAAGATTGTTAGTGAAGGTAGACAAGTTTCGTTTACTACTGTGTACATTACTCTCTCTGGAAAGAGAGATGGGCGGGCAAACATTTACTTTCTCACTTTCTCTCATAGCCTTAACTTAATTACTTCAATTAGCAAGAAGAATGTTACAAATGTCTTGAGGTCCTACACAATTTAATTAGAATAAAATAGGAGTGAGATCACAAAGTTATTGCATTAATAGATACATATAATATGTACCTAGAGATTGTATTAATAGATACATATAATATGTACCTAGAGATTGGAAATGAAATGTAACTTAACGCATGTTTCGATTTAGTTGTCTGTTTTAGTCGCTATAGTTTCGACGAGTATTCATAACAACCCAATGGTCACTACCATAGCAGAAGTACGGGTCTTAGAAGAAAATCAACACCAGTAGCGGCTGAACTGATTCAGATTTACAAAACTGATTCACAGCCTCATAGACATCTACAAGTAATAGCTTTATTAGCGCAACGATTCGTAATACCCGTGTCTACCCACTGAGACGAGGCCATACGGTTATTGTACATTTGTATTCCAATTGTCATCATCAGGTACTCGATTCAAAGTTCCCGCGCTTCTAAATCGATTAAAAAAATCGATGTATTCTTAAGATTTGTTTCTCGCGGCAATATCGTTGTTAGTAACTTGTTTTGTGTGACAACCATGTAGCTTTTCATTATGACGTCCAGCCGGCTCAATTGGTAACGTGGCGGTTAGTCCACGTGTTACGCCAGAGGTCGAGGGTTCGAATCCCGACTAGGTCATGGATTTATATATGTATTTTATGTGTTTCTGTACTAAAAAATATTAAATATGTTTGCGTTACATATAATTATGATATATTATTAATTGCCGTGGAATCTAGGCAAACCCCAATATATAATATACACAATATAAATGAAAGGGGACATACCATCGGCTCTCACGCGGATGGGAGAGACGCGTACCAATATGCGATTCATAGTTAACTATTATTTTCTTGACCGGGGGGTCTTTACGTCAGGGGTCAGTTGTCATCACAAACATATTTTTGTCTCACTGAGTTTTACAAGCAGATAACAATTGTGACGTCATTAGCCGAACATTTAAACAATTGTTAAGTGCGCAGAATTGTTTCTAATCCGATGAACTGTTATGGCAAATGAGCTACTAACATCAGCATTCTCCGAAAAAAAAAACGTTCGCAGAAGAACAAGACGTGATGGAACAGTGGTTAAGAGTTTAAGCTCAAAACAAAACTAGCAGCCAAGACCGCTCATGACTACTGACGCCGGTACACATCCGCATAATCGCTATGCATGTGCGCTGTCCTTCTTTCCTCCTCCCCTCCAGTGGGCCATTGGCCCACAAAGCGCACAAAACTAGACAACGCAGCTGTTACCTTACGGTATTATGTGAGATAGATGTAACTCCCCGATCGTGACGGCCCAATTTGAGTGCAATGTAGCATGGTGTTACCTGTTACTAAAATGTATGCAACTGCGCCAAGGATTTTGACTGATAATTTTAGAAGTTTCTAAATGCGATGTCTTAATTAACTGTTCAGTTTGGCTGCAACGCAGCAGTGGTACTACCATGAAAATATAACTTTACGGAAATATTTTGTCACCTTTTACACATAGGTCGTATCGTAAATATTTTAATCACAAATAAACACACATACATAATAACATCCCCGTGGTGACCTACGGGGCCGAAACATGGCCTCTTATTTTAGGACTGGTCCGCAAGTTTGCGGTAGCTCAACGGGCCACAGAACGTGCTATGTTGGGTGTCTCTTTGTCTGATAGAATTCGTAACGAAGTCATAAGGCGGAACTAGAGTATCCGATATCATGCGACGAATAGGCTCGCTGAAGTTGCAATGGCCTGGTCACATACTCAGAAGAATAGATGGCAGATGGGCCAGTAAGGTTCTGGAGTGGAGGCCGCGTTTAGGAAAACACAGTGTTGGTCGACCGTTCACCAGGTGGGCAGACGATCTCCGTGCAGTAGCCGGTGCGGGATGGATGCGAGTAGCAGGAGATCGGTCGTCTTGACGTTCCTTGAAAGAGGCCTATGTCCAGCAGTGGACCGATAAGGGCTGATAGTGATGATGATGATAATAATAACATAACAAGAACGCAAGATACAATTATAGATGAAGCAAATATTTGCTTGAAATACAAAGTTACCTTGTGATAATAGAAATTGATAATAGACTCGTGACAACAGGTTCAATGACATTTTATAACATCCTACGAATATTATACAAGTGAAATTATGTATGTACGTTTGTTAATTTCTCCCGAATACACTACTCTAGGTTGACATTTGGGACGGATAGGTATAAAATATAAAATACAGACTTAACGCAAAAAAAAAAACCCGAAAAGATGTTTCCCTTAGGATGGATTACACGAAACTCAGCTAGTTTAGGCATAGAGTAAGGAGACGGCACGATACGCGACAGCATATATATATATATAATTTGGCGGCGCTGTCATATTAGCGAGAGACCTCCCCGGCGGTGCCAGCCCAATTCCTTTTGACATTGAGCAACCTTATAACAGTTTTAATACACAATTTATTATCAGGCTTTTATGTTTTACGGTAGTTGCTAAACAAAAGCGTCGAAAAATAGTTTTAAGAACACGTTTCTGTTATAGCTGACAGTTTTGCAAAAATGCAGCCTTAGAGGTGGAGTTTCGTAAAATTCGTTCTTAGCAGAAGCCTACCTGCCAAATTTATATTTTGTAGGTGTTATAGTTTCTGAGATTAGGTAAACAAAAGCGTCGAGAAATGAACACGTTTCCGTGCCTCGTTGTAGTTGAGAGCAAGCGTAACATTTAGTTTATAAGGCAAATAAAAATATTATTGTTATTATTATAAACAAAGGCTAAGTGTGTGGACGCGTGTTGTACGACTTTATGAAAATGGCAGTATTCCACCGCCTCGGGCGGCATTCTACAAGCATAATCATAATCATCAACATTATCAGCCCTTATCGGTCCACTGCTCGACATGGGCCTCTTTCGATGAACGCCAAGACGGCCGATCTCTTGTAACTCGCTTCCATCCCGGACCAGATCGTCCTCCCACCTTGTGAGAGGTCGACCGACACTTCGTTTTCCTAAACGCGACTTCCACTCCAGAACCTCACAGGCTCATCTGCCAGCTGATCTTCTGAGTGTGTGACCAGCCCATTGCCACTTCAGTGAACTAATTCTTCGCGTGATATCGGAAGTTAATAATTATTAACATATTAATTAAAAAAAAATAGGAAAAAGTATTAAAAAGTTTTTTTCACTAAATTTACGTATATTGTACAATAAAAACTCATTTTATACAATTTGCGGTAATAATAATAATTGTATGGCAGTGAACTGCCAGTGCCAGGTTAAGAACACCGCATTTCATGCACTCCCATGGACGCTTGATTGTTACGCAGATGCGTTCTCACCCCCCCCCCCCCCC